>JANIMX020000287.1:2661326-2675102 GCA_024582655.2 Erythroxylum kunthianum | reverse complement strand
ACAATATTTCTCCTTTAGCTTTCTTCTCACTGTGATACACGATGAAGAAGACAACAATTTATTTCTTCTTTTATTTTTATTCCCTCTTGGACTTTTCTTAACTTAGGCCCAAGTCAAAATTCAAATCCTTTTTGTCCAAATCTTTTTACAATAAGCCTATAATTCACATTTTTCTTAATCCAAATTAGCAAATTACTTACTCAATTTCACAAATTCTACTAGGGTAGGGTTCGGGTCGTAACAGATATAAGTGTAGTCTATAATGTTATATCATTATTTATGAACCTATTGTGTAAATAGTATACAACGATTATAAGTTGCAGTTACATTTTATCATACAAAGTTACTTATGTTGAACTTTCAGGATTTATTTTTTATGCAGTTAAAGCTATTGTTTTTAATTTTATGATTATCTTATGATGACTCCAAATGGGAGAGTGTTAAAATATGAGTTATTGAGTTAACTAATTATTTTTAAGCGTGAATAACTAAATAATCTTGATTATTCACTTAGTTATGTGTTTTAAATTAAATTGCAAATGATATAAATTTGTCATTTTTCTATCTATTAAAATTTACTGTTCACAGACGCAAATTAAGTCATTTAAAACATCAGTAAACAAGAAAGAATCTAAGTAAGAGAAAGATATTTATTAAAAAAGAGATTCTATTACGTAAACGCTCAGATTATATTATTACATAAATTATTTTTAAGTATTACTGAATAATTTGAATAATATCAAACAGTAAAGAGAGTTGGGGGCTTTGGAACGGCGATGCATCGCTCTCTCTATCCTTCTATGGACTTGGTTCACTCTCTATTTAAGAGAAGCCCAACTCAAAATCTCAAATCAAACTGTGGAATTGCCCTTTTTATTCTCGTTTCGCCTCCTCCACCCTCCCGCCTCCTTATTCGCTTTTGCTCTTATTCTTGCTTTTCCAAACTCACTCTCTGTTCAGTCTTGAGGTTCATCTTTGGTATGCTTTGCTTTAGTTCTGTATCGTCTCTTTTTTCCGGTTATGCTAGTTTTCTGGTTTTCCTTGAAACTCATCTTGTAAACTCTTTGTGTGCATGTATGGCAGCTAGTTAGACGAGCCCTCAGTTACCCACGCGCCGGTAAGACTTCCTTTTTTCTTTTGTTACACCTCTTATGAAACTGGGCAGAGGCTAACTAAGAGAGACCCCTCACCAAGCCCTCGTTTTGGAATCATCTCCACTAACCCTCTCTCTTTTTTCGAAAGATCTTGTTTTGTTTTAACTTTGAAAATATTTGTTGTTATTTTCACTTTCTTTTTGTATATAGTCTTATCTTATGTTTTTTAACTTTTATTGTGCAGGCAGAACAGAAAGACGTGTTATGATTCCCGGAGATGGTAATGCGTCTTTCTTTTCCTTTCTCCTTTTTATTTTTGTGATATACATGTGTTCTTATGGCCTTAATTTGTTCCTTTTCAGTTAATACCCACTTGATTGGAATTATGCAGATAATTTCTTCGATTTCGATTCCATCAAAGGGTTTTTCGACGATAACTTAGACCTGTATAGTATTAGTTTAGATAAGCTTGATTTGGAGGATTTTGGGAAGGTGAAGGAGGTGGATAATAGAGATTCTTGTGTTGGCACTCTATTCATCGATCCAATTTTTGATAGAACTAATCCAAAATTTAAAGACTCCAAGTCAACTGAAGGTGGAACTGGTTTTCTAGTCAAGGAGAAAGAGCAGTTTGGTTGTTTTGTTGAGAAGGAGATGAATACATGCCACTTTTATGGCGGGTCTGTTCAACTTTCCAGTGAAGGCATTGTTGTGAGAAGTGAAGAAGTGAGTACTGAGGAGGCGGCGGCGATAGGGAGTTCTCTTGTGAAAACGAATTCTGTTGTTCCTGACATGCATGATATGAAAGTAGGGGAAGAAATGGAGTTTCAAGGGGATTTTAGTCGCTCATCAGAGGAGTTCAATTTGCTTGCTGGGTCTAAGCCTGCGAATTGTGATGACATTGTGAAAAATGAACAAGAAAGCAGTGATGAGATAGGAACAATGAGTTTGCCTGTTGAAACAATTTACGCTGTTCCTGATGGGAGTAAAGTAATTGAAATTGTGAAGGGAGATGTGGTTTTTGAAGGGGATTTGGGTTGTTCTGCTGACAGGGAAATTGAAAACTTTAGCTTGCTTGGTGCATATAGTCCAATTCTTGATAATAGGATTGATGTGAAAGGTGAAAGAGTGAGCAATGAACAGATAAGTAGTATGGCCTTGTTTTCTGAAATGAGATCATCTATTGCCGATGGATGTGATGTAAAAAGTGAAGTAGTCAATCATGGAGTACAGAAAGGGAATGACAGTTCAGCCATTGATTGCAGTCTAGTTAGTGGAATTGAACACGGTATGAATAACATGGAGATGTGTGGCAACAATCTCAGTGGAAATGTCATGGAAGGTGAATGCAAAAGTAGCTCAACTTCATCTTCATCTTCTAGTAGTTGTACTACTAGCAGTACTCGTGATAGTCCTGATGATGATGACAAAGAGGAAGATGAGGTGTTTGAGAAGAAAAAAGAAGTCCAGGTAGAGACAACTAGAGAAACAATCAGTTTGGAGGAGATTGAAGAAGGTGAGATCAGAGATGGTAATGCGGATGAGATTATTGGAGGGAGTGCCGATGATCAAGGAACTGAAGAGGATGAGGATGCGGATGGAATGATTGAGTGGATTGATGTTGAATCTGATGAACAGGATGACGAGGGGGCTGTTGTTGTGGGAGGGCCCATCAGATCAAAGAATGAACTTAAGGTAAACAGTTTCAGCTTTAATCTCTTCTTGTACTTGTGTTGTAAACAAAGTGGCAGGCATTATCCTTCATGTAAAACAGTATCAAGTTCACATAAATTAATTTTGTTGTATAATCAAAAAATATTTGCTGTGCAATGTGATTCTGTATGGTTTTTTTTTCCTTTCAGTTTGTTGATAAACTGAAATTTAATGTTGCATTTTTACTATGATGACAATTTTCCTAGTGTTTAGCTTGTAAAAAGATAACTATCAACTATTATTTCTTGAAACATGATTTTGGAGATCAAGTGTTGATTACTTGCACTGGTGATGCAGGCCAAAGTGATAAATACTCCCAGTTGCCTTACATTTTTTGTTAATCTGCATGAGCAGTACGCCACTCTTTGATCATTAGTTGATTTGATGCATTATGCATCTGAGTTACACTTATATGATTGTTGGACCTATGGATTTGTTTCTATTATCTTGTTAGTGCATTGTAACAAGTTAAGTGTACAGTGGCCCTGTTTCCTTGATTTAAACAATCACTTGCTTAAGCAAATTAACTTTTTAGTCGAGTGGTTAGTAACAAACCCTATTGGTTAGCTCTTGTTGCGATACTTGTTTGCTGATTTAATGACTAATTTCACTTATCATTATTTAATTTGATTGAGGTAATTGTCTACAATTTATAACATGCTTTTTGGTATCTTAAAGTTTAAATTGTGTGTATTTTGTTTGAGAGCATGACTTTGTGCATAACCTTGCCAACCAGTTCCTTGGCTTTCTCTCATTTTGTGATATGTTGTACCAACATTTTGCAGATTCTCCCTCCTGTCCCTCCTGTGAATGCCACTTTAGGACCATCATAAAATGCTGCCAGTTGGAGTGATATTGTCTGTAAGTCTGTACATCTTGAATGGCTTATCCATTTTCCTACAAATGCTGATACGGTGACATAAAAATGGTTGAATTAATAGAATAATGTTGAAGCTTCACAAGCTATTGCATAGTCTTGTGTCACTCTTGAATTCATGGTTGCGATTTTAACTTATTGCTGCTTAAATTTTCAGATTATAGGCACCCAAGTCATTGTGGAAGGTACAGAGAAACACAATCCTCTTAGTGAGAGTTCTGTTCTATGGATAACTGAAAAGCAATCCCCATTGGGGTTAATAGATGAGATTTTTGGTCCTGTCAAAAATCCTTACTATGTTGTGAGATACAATTCAGAAAATGAAATTCCGGCTGGGCTATGTGAAGGTAGTTTTGTCTCTTTTGTTCCCGAGTTTGCCAATCATGTGCTCAACAATAAGGACCTTTACAGAAAAGGCTATGATGCATCTGGCGAGAATGATGAAGAGGTGTCAGATGAAGACGAGTTTTCAGATGACGACAAAGAGGCAGAGTATAGGAGAATGCAGAGAATGTCAAAGAGAGGCATGAATGAGCAGACGGATGGAAAAAAGAAAAAGAAGGGAAAGAATGTTAAACCTAGAGATGGGAATCGGAGGGATAAGCAAAGCTTGGGCCACCAAGAATCAATGGGCATGAATCAAGGGTTGCGCAGTCAAAATCCCCCAAATGCTTTTACTGTTGGAGCATCATTGGATAATAGCTATTGTGCGTCCTCTTCCACTGGACAAGATGTCCCCAATGGGATTGGTTTTTCTCCATTCTTTCCATCAGTGGCCCAAGCCTCTGGTTTCTTTCCGAACCTAGTGTGGTCAAATGGGTTACGTCCTCAACAGCCACAAAATCTCGTCATTCCTGGTGGAGTGGTGGCTAATAATATGCCAGTGCCTTCCCCAGATCAAATGCAGATTCCTTGTCAAATCCCAATGCCAAACAACATAATCTTTCAGCAGCAATTCAACCCTAATCTGGGATTACTTCCTAATGCGCCTTTTTGGTGTGGGCAGCCAAATTTAGCGGCTGGATTATCATCTTGTATGGGAGTCTCAACTCAGAATTGCTCCAATCAACCATCCTTTGGGATGGGCTTTCAGGGTCAACCTACTCCAGGGAACCTAGGAATGTTTTCAAATGGACAACAATTAGGACTCAACTCTAATTCACAGCCGCACACTATTGCTAGCAGTTTTCAAGCGCCTCAGCAGTTCAACTTGGGCAGCTTATCCAACCATGGAAGAAACCCATATCATCAGGGAGGTGGTCGGGCTGCCCGCGGTAGAGGTAGACATGCATCAAAGTGAAGGTTTTGTTGAATTGTTGTAGAAATTTAAACACAACTTATGCATGGTATCTATATAACTCTTTACTTTCTGCAAACTGCTTTTCTATCATAATGCAAGGGGTTTATAAATCCTGTTCCTATCGCTTACTGTTTTCTGTCGAACAAATTTTAGTCCAGTATCAGAGGTAGCCAGTTTCATTTGCTTAAGTGGAAAAGCCTGAAACACAAGCCTTTTGAGGTAAAAAAAAAAAAAGGTAAGAAAAGTTTGGCTCTACCTAATCCGAATTAAAATTAACGCTTGATCGGGTTTTAAGTTGGATTTAAACTTTTTATTTAAATTTTGAGAAAACTTTATTTTCATCTTTTGTTTGTTTAGAATTAATATATACTCAAAATTCCTTAGGAGATGGAAAGAAAAACAACTGAATGGAGACACACCGTCCATTGGAGTTGTGAAAGGAAAAATAATTGAATGGAGACACACAGCCCATGGTTGTTACTTTTTTTCATTGGAGTTGTGACAATTTCTTATCCACTTCCTTTTACTAATATTATCTTAATATTTTATTGATTGCTACCTCTTAAAGGTTTCTACAGGATAGGGTCGTTCTCTGTGTTACGTCAACCATTTTGTCATTCTCAGCGCCTCATGCTTGGCTCTTACATTTTAGTTCTTATTTTCTTTAATCTGGTCCACATTGTCGTTTGATGCATTAATCTCTGCTTTATCCTTTGAACTGCATTGTTTTGTTATCTTACTCTGTTCCTTCCTGCATTGTTTTGCTCTATCATCTCACTCTGTTTGTTCTTGTATTTAGTATTTCAACTGACATTTTATATGTATATATTGATTGCTCATTCATTTATCCCATCCTTAAATGTGTAAATATAAATGTAAAACGTTAGAAACAGTGTAAAGTAACAAAAAAAATGAAATTGAAGGGTGAAAGCATAGCTAGCTGTAGGAAATTAAGTAATCAAACCTTTTTTGTCGATGTGATTGTATAATGCATATTAGTTACTAATCTTGAAAGTTAAATTTCATATAGATAATAATAGACCAGTGGTCAAGTTCTCATCTAGCATGAGCATAAAGCAGTTGTAGAGTCTATAACTCAGTAACTAAAACTTCTTGTTTCGACGATCAAGACAAATAGATAGAACATATTGTGGGTGTGAACAAAAAATTATAAGAAAACTTGAGACAAAACTGCCTGATCGTAAAAAGTAAAAAAAAAAAACAATAGGACAATAATATATTCATAGAAAAAGAAGTACACAACTTCAATGGGTGAGAACAAAATATTGAATAAGGGCACTAAATCTTTTAGATATTTTCTTAAATATATAGCGCAAGCACAATATGTAGAAGGTACCTACGTGGTTTTGATAATAACAAAATATTGAATAAAATGATATTGGAAAGTTATATAGCAAGATAAAGATTGTGGAGAGCTTTAGAGTTGGTGCTTAAAATCTTGGAGTTGATAACTGAAATTAGTATTTGATGAACAAGTGTTGAATGAGATGATTCAAGAGCTAGAGTTTATATTTATAGATGTTAAAGAGGTGAGTCAAGCTTTGGAAAAGTTACTTAAAGTGATTGAATTATTGCTTAAATGTCTTAGAGAAAGTCGAAAAGGTCCCAACTCGTTAAAGCATCAAAAGAGATGGTCGTATGCTATCCAATTGTCCAATTGGACCGGTTAATGAGTTTATTAGGTCAACTAGACCGAAGGAAAATGAGATAGAGAGGTCAAACTTTAAGGCAAAGGTTTAAGGTAATCTTAGATTATTATAATTATGTGATTACTTAAGTTATGTTACTTAAAACATAACCTAATGTTGTTTGGTTCAACATTAGGTAATGTAATATAAACTTGTTTGGTTGTGGGTTATGTTGTATACAAATTTAAGTATTTGACTTAATTGTCCTTGTTAGAGAAAGTCTAAGAAAGTGTGAGTCCATGGCTTGTTAAATTATTATAAGTTATTAATCATTTTTAATTTTTTAACTTATTATAAGTTATTAATAATTTCTAACTTATTAACTTATTAATTTTAAGGTCTTTACGTTTGTATGACTATTGACGTTTCTGTTTTTTAAAGTCTGTACATTAATTAATTAATTAACATTGTTCATGCATGCATTTTTTCATGCAATTCTTTTTTTTAAAATATTTTTATTAAACAATTAAAAATTTAATGAGCCTATAACAATAATTAAACAATTAATTAGCATGTTAAATTAATTAAATTAATTTGTAGAAAATTATGTTAATAATAAACTAAAAGTCAAATAAAATTAAAAATATAAACATAGTAATTTTTATTAAAGATGGTAATTGTTTATATTGGTAGGGACTTTTTTGTCCTAAAGGGCAAAAGGTAGAGGACAATAATGGAATAAAAAAAAAGATAACCAGGTAATCTTACGTAACCTAAATAAAGATGGTAATCAGATTTAAGCTAAAAAATCGATGTGACGGTAATGTGAGATTAATTGGTAATCTTATTATTCCAAACCAAACATAGTAATATTACATAACTTATACCACATAACCATAATAATATCACATTACCTCAAACCAAATGACCCTAAAAGTTATATTTTTCTCCAAAAAGAAGGTAGTAGTCCAAGCAACAATTAACAAAACATACGAAAATGACTTCCTGAAGCAAAAGAAGACAAGAAAAAATACATCAGAGAAATAAGAGCTTAAGAAGAGTAAAATAAGAGTGAACACGAACAAAAGATTATAAAAAGAATGTTGGGTACAAATAAGATTTACAAGGCGAACTTTAAAGTGTGGAGTTTGAAGAAAGGCAGTGTACATATTTGATCAAAACAATCTTTATCGTTCATATCATTTTAAATTATGTATTTCACCTTTAGAAATAGCAATATAGTAATACTGGTACTAACAATAATAACGAAAAAAATGGATATATTGTTGACTGTACCAAAGATATTCCAAGTTTACGCATATGAGATTTAACAAAAATACTTTTTTTTTTCCCTTCAAAGACCAAAGTATTGTAGGCCTTACTAAGCAGTACCTTAACGTCTTAAAAACTCAGTATGGGTAAGGATTGCTTAGACTTTGTGTTTGTGATGACGCATTAAGTTGGTTAGGGTGTCAAATTTTAGTCATCGCTTGATGAATCCATTGGAAATCATCCAAAAGCCTTCTCCAAGGCTCTCTCTTTTTATTTTTCTCTGATAGGTCTTTTCTAAGCATCTCTCATAGCGCAGATAGAATTGAATCAAAGCTGAAATTACTTTAAATGGATAGACATACTATTTCTAAAGTGGAAATGGAAATTATACACCAGTCAATGAATGCTATATGACATTTGTTTAGAGCAAATGACAGGCATTTGAAAGTTCAGTGTCAGCAACTCGGACCTTTTCCTGAAGTAGTACTGTGGATGGATTAAACGATGTGATATCGGACTTCAATGAGCAGAGCCATCATCAGAGACGACAGAAACATATGCTCTTCAGTTCAAACTTTTGCATTCCTTGTGAAGTCGACGCAGGTCTGGCAGCTACAATCTGAGAAACGGCAGAGTTCACACCCAAAGCAAACACAGGATGTGCAACCCTTGCAAGTTGGTGACCGTGTGCAGCCCCTGTATATCCGTCGACTGGCTCGTTCTTCATCATGATCACACGTTGTTCTGCGCAAGAAAATCAATCAGCTGTCTTAAACATCATCGCTGGGCACGTGTAAATCAGAAAGCAATTGTAGTCACAGTAAGTTCACTCTTGATTGAAGGTTCAGAAGATTAAGTTACATTTCTACGTCAAGCAAGACATAACTTATCCATGCATTTAGCTTCAACTATAATTTGAAACAGCCTCCCTACTTACTAGGGGTAAGGCTGCGTACTATTGGACCTCCCCAAACCCTGCACAGGAGCGGGATTCCTCCTGGGTTGTTGTTGTTGTTGTTGTATAATTGGTAGATTCACGCCACTCATTCAAATGCCATCATGCAATCGGAAAGCAGTAGAAAAGGACTTCCTTAAAAAGTTGTTCACTTAAAAAGAGGATGTTTGTTTTTAATCTAACAAGTTAGTCTACATCAACTTAAGACAACATACTTGGGATATGGAAAGATACTCTCTTTTTTGATAGAAAGATTCACATTTCTTATACAAACTAGTGTTTCAAAATTTTTAAGAATTGATGGTCATAACAAGTCTAGCAACAGAATGTAAAGTGCAACCATGGAAATATGTTCTCTCTTTACCTTCATAAAAAAGGGTATGAAAAAAATCTCCGCTTGTAGCTTTATGAATTTACTTTAATTTCTCCTCTTCCTCTACCAGATATCATTTCATGACAGTATTAAATATAGAGGAAAAATAAAAAGGAAAGGAAACCAACATGGTAGGACATAATAAGTCAACAAAACAGCTCTAGAAGTCAGTAACCAAAAATCAATTAATGCTGCTTGTCAACAATTTTCACTGTTTCCTGACAATTTTCCAAAGTTTCAGAATCCAGCTGAAACTGAATGCTTATTCGACGGCTCAAAATTTCTAAACTCTCCAGAAAATAACCTTAATTCCTACTTCAAACGCTCTAAAATGGACTGAGGTACAAATGTGCAAGGATGTAAATCTGCAAAATGAGGGAAAGTTCGACACAATATTATCACCAAGTGGAATATCCATATCAAAAGACCATCTAATATCAATGTTTCAGCATCTGATGTGAAACCTCCACTTTTAATTGGAGGAATTTGTTTTCCTTAATATTTAGAGCAAAAACTATTGCTTATTCTTGGCTGTTTGATTAAACATTAGTTCCCTCAACATATAAAGTCAGAACTATCACAAGAGGTACCATCCAACAAAGATCAACATATATTTGCAGCGTCTACTACAATCATGATATACAGTCTAATTTGTTCATGTAGTATTCTTATCTTCTTACATGCTGTGAGGAGACCTTTGCCTAAACTAGTAATCTCCCGCCAGTCTAAAATTGATGTAACTTACACGTTACCCTTGATTAATAAACTTACAAATAATTCTTCAAAGAAGATAGAGTCTAGAACTTTCAAATTAACCTTTTAGACATGATTCTACACTGATGAATATTGTTCATAGGAAACATATTTTAGTTTTCTCATATTTAAGACAATTCCAATGCAACATAAACTTTTAATATTTACACATTCAAAAGACACTTCCACTCTTGTTGCTGGTTCTTTTATGCATGTGAAGTAACGGTTATGAAATTCAGGGAAATTGAAGTAATTGTCAATATCCACAACACCATGTTCCATTATCTAGGTTGAACATTATCCAAGTAATTAATGATAAAATTAACAATAAAAAATGAAACTATGCTCATCCAGGCCATCTTCTAGCTATATGTTCTTTTCTCTGATCAATTACTGAACATCACACAGAGAAACATCAATAACAAATAATACAAGGAACAACAGATACAAGCGGCTAATATTAGCTACTATGGCTCAAATGAATTCAAAACAAAAGTAACAAATGGTTCATTTTTTCTAGTTTCATAAATATGCTACATTTTGCATAAAATATTGCCTATATATATAGCATTTTCCTGCTGGCAGAGCTTGCAATAAACAAACTATAACAATAACAACAATAACAAAAACAAGAGCATCAGCAGTAACAGTTATACAAATATTTACTTAAGGTAGTTTTATTCAATGTAAAAGGCAAAACATACATACTTGTCAAAAGGCAGATCAGAACATTTCCAATTTGGATCTGCCAATGCATCATGGTGAAGTCGGCATTCCTCTTTGGTTCGCAATCGAAACCTGCGCTCCTTAGTACATGTAGTACAACGAACAAACTCATCCCGATGGCAAACTCGCCCACTGTTGAACCTCTGCGATCCATTTCCATTTTTTGAAGCTTGATTATAATACTTGAGCAACACCGTCTTTGACAATGGAACCTTCTCCCCATTGCCTATGATCCAAATATTGTTCTTCCATTTTCTAGCTGTCTCTCTACCAGAATGCTTCTCAAATGCAGCTGGAGTCATCTTGCCTAGCAATTAGAATCACCACTCAACAATCAACAACAATCAACACATAGAAAGCAAGGGTACAAATAAAGCATTTTAAATCTTTTAGGAACATGAATCAAACCATAAGAACATGTAGATTACATCTAAACTATCACAAAGACTTGGAAAAGCAGAGTGTGGAAATAATAAAGAGGATAACCTTCTGATTGTCCTCCATGTTAAAACATTAAAGGTTATCAACTATCACTCACTGGGAATAGACGATGAAGTCAATAATGACAGAGATATATACCTAACTGTATTATACTGTGCCAAAAGATACCACCTTCTGGAAACTATACGCTGAGGAACAACTGAAAAAGCTTGGCCAAAAAGTTTTCAGGTGGGTCCAGCAGATATCAATTAAGGACGGGTCGACTATTTTGTCTTTTCATGCTAATAACGACTGTTCTTACGAACGGCATCATTCCTCTTCTAATGGACTTAGCTCTATTCTGATGGCCATGGACAGTGGTACAAACTACCCCAATATATACTTGTAATTAGTACAACTCTTGGTATCGGCCGCTTGTTTTTATTGAAGTTCAGAACCAATATAAGCTACTGTCGATTTAGCAAACACCTTCAACTTTAAGCAGATCACATTAACTCTTCAAGCAATTCGATGGAGTTAAACATACCAATGAAGCAGCCATTCTAGTTACCCTTTTATATGAAATGCACGATAGTGAGGACAGTGTATGTGAGCTGCTAAAATGTGCATTCTACGTACCTTACTAGAATTTATCCACCATATAGCCACAAAAGCATGCATACTAAACACAAGATACTAAGCTCAACTAATATGTTATAATAAAACAATAGAGCTGACTGGATATCCTCTGGATTAAAATGACCAACGTCAACCATGAATGGGTAACTAGTTATAACAGAAGAATATATGAAGCCTCGGGGAGGGCGTTGTATCGTACAAAGATCAAATGACAGACGATTCCACAGAAAGCCTTAGTGTCTGACAGGAAGAACAGACTGATTTCGTAATACAAAACCAGAACTTAAAGCATTAATACAACCACAGCCATACGGGAGGAGAGAAAATGGAGGTGAACGATATTCATTCTCAAGTTATCCCTGAAAACAAAAGCTTCTTAATCCTTCAGTACGAAGCCGAAAGATATCAAGTTCGAAAGCCCCACAGGTCTATCTTATTATGCACAACGGCAGACAAAGCTCACTCAGTGAGACAAAACAACATACACTTAGAGTCTCGAACTATACAGCAAACGAATCCACAAAACAATGGTACAGCCCTCCGGCCATTTCGGTTGATTAAACAGCAGAAAGCGACACCATCAACGTCAAGAAAGAGTCAACATGCAGAACAATCAAACCCATAGAGGTAGAGAAAGAAACGTGGAGAAAGGGAAAAAGGAAGGAGAGAGAGACACCTTCATTGCAACCAGGAGTGCATTCACAGGTGATGTCAAGGTCACCATTTACAAAAACCCTAAGCCTCCCCACAGCATCACCATATCTGTGGCTGGTACACCCACACGTCACCTCTATGTAATCTACACCTCTCTTGACCCCACTAATCTCTCTCAACTCTTCATCGCCAAACAACGTCATTCCTTCGCCTCCATTGGCCATATCGGAGTGTGTGTTAAACTTATAGCACAATATAACCAAAACCCAGAATCGAAAATGAGATATTTGAAGTCAAAATCAACAAAGGAGAATGGGGAAATTAAGAGTAAGGGTGAAGGAAATAAAAAAGGAGAGTCTCTCAAGAAACACGCATCTCGGAGGGATCTGGTTGAGAAGACGTTACTAAGAAGAATAGTATAAAAACTAACTTTGGTATCGATTGGGGGATGAGAGAGAAATGAGGTGGGCAAGAGGAGGAACTGGAAGAGTTGCAGATATATGTTTAACACAAATCTTTGAGTGGCCTGTTACTTGTGCCTGCATGACATGACCGGACCATTAACCAATTAAGCCACTCAATTATATATATAACCAACTAATGGCTTGAGGGTAGGCGTTGCTCTAGTCTTCACAACATATTTTATAGAAGAAATTACAATTCACATGAACAATAAAAAGGAGCCAGCACACTGCAAACAAGAAGAAAAGAGTGTTGCTTTACATCAAAGTTAACCCTTTTTATTAGGAGTAGGACAACAAACAAACAATAACGTTTTGTATGTCATGGATATATATATATATATATATATATGTACAATTTTGTTTTCATAATTGCCTGGAGTACCAAATCTGAAGCCGAGCATTTCTTTCGTTTCCTTTTGGTAAATAACATGGTGTAGGACTAGGACTAGGACTAGGAGTAGGACCACCTCCTACAAGTATCTGTCACCAATCAAAAGATTTGGACCTTTCAACACCCTTATTTATGTAAAGGTACAAATAGTAACAAACAATTGTACGTAGCTCTCTTTTTCTGGACTTTCAAAACTATGCATGGGATTATACATTTTTTATTGCATCACCAAAACCAATAATGCAACTCTAGCACGCAATAAAATTGATCTTCTTGTCTTGGTTTGCAGGACCAAATCATGTTCTGTGAGTTCACCTTAGACATTCTTACTTTTCCTTGCCTATAACACATACATACCCTCTTTCATCCAATACACAGATTCCATGCCATCACTTGTATGATGGTGCCGGACACCGGCTTGGTAAATGATGACAAAATGGCCTATATGCTTTTTCATGTGGATAGGAATTGCCGTGTTCTTTTTCTGTGTACTTTG
>JANIMX020000287.1:2548504-2563728 GCA_024582655.2 Erythroxylum kunthianum | reverse complement strand
TCACCTTCATTTTCTCTCTCTTCACTCTTTTAATTTTTCTCTCAATATTTGTGTTTTAATGGAGGTTGCCGTGAACTTATAAAGGAGGAAGATGGGTTCTTATGGTGACACTTGGCATCATCAAAGGAAGTGAAAAGACCAAAATACCCTTAGTTAAGCCAAATGATCATTTTGGCTTCTGAACCTCACTGAGCCTCAAAATTTTGTCCAAATAAAAATTTTATTATTACCATGATCCCGGGACTGTAGGGAATCATTTTTCAGTCCTGTAATTTTTTTAGAAAAAAACGAAAGGGATCTTTGAAAATAGAAAATTACCAAAATACCCTTACTTTGGCAAAAAGGACATTTATGTCACTTTTGCGCTAACTTTTTCAACGAAGCTTTCTAAGTGTTGGAATTCGTGCCTACGCACTTCCAAGGCCTTATAACACCTGTAACGGGGTCCCCAAGGTCCTATTTATCCACCGGGACTTAGTTTTACGCATTTAGACGCTTATACGTCGAAAATCATATTTACCGATAACGTGAACTTTACCACCGATTATCTCATTGATAGCGAAACCAGAAAAGTACTATTACATTTTGTAACTCACAAATAAGTGATAATACAGTCATATACAAGAATATGTTCAATTTCAAGTCATTACAAAAGACATCGAAAAATCAGGGTTTACATTATATATTCATTTGTTATAAAATTTAAATTTTTATTAATCAATTAAAATTAGTAACTTCAATTATTTGAATTTATCACTTTAATTATAATATTTTTCTTTCATTTCTTATAATCCTATCATCCTTTATTAATATGATTTCATGTTATTCATTTGATTAATATATATACATTTTATAATTCAGAAAAATATTATAGTTGAAATTCGTAACTTCAATTATAATATTTTTCTTTCATTTCCTATAGGCTATAATCCTATCCTCCTTCATTAATGAATTTGTTCTGCTTCATTTATATTTACTTGTTATGAAATCTCAATTTTTATTAATTAATTGAAATTCGTAATTTAAATTATTTGAATTGACCATACTTTAATTATAATTTTTTATTTCTTTTCTTATAGACTATAATCTTATCTTCATTCATTAATAAATTTAATTTAATAAAAATAATAAAAAATTTCAAAAAAATTAAAATAAAAAGGTAGTGCCAGCCCAGGCCCGATCTGGTTCAAACATTGGGCCTAGGCCCTTTTCTTTCCCGGTCCAGCCCACTGCCGTACCTAAGCCTTCGTCTCTGTTTTTCACGCTAAGCATTTGAACTTTATTTCCCTTGTCTTTCCTCACAATTTTTTTTAATAATTCTCGAGTTTCATGTTTCTGAGAATTACAGTCTAAGCTTTATGATAGTGATTAGATCTGGGGAGCCAGTGTAGAACTAGTCTAGCTTTTTTATTTATTGCATAACCAAAAAGTTAAGCTTTGAAGTTTTACAAAGTTCTAGTTTTTATGGGTTTATCATTTCTGGATTACGGATTACTTTTCTAATTTTTAAATCCTGTGCTGTCTTCTTCATTAACGGTGCTCTTCGTGAAGGACGGATCTTTTAGTATATTTTTCTTTACGGGTTTCAGTTATCTAAAAGAAATTTAGAGGCGGTTTCAGGTATTGATTTATGCTGTAGTTTGAAGCAATAGTGTTTCGCTTCCAAGTGTTTAGCTCTTTTGGACCTCTTCGCTTTTCCTTGGCTTGTTCATTGTCCTAGTTTGGTGGGTTTTTACATGTTACCGTTCTGGGGTTTTGGTCAATTGGTTTGGAGAATTTCGAAATTTTAGCTATTGGGCTTTGATTTCATGAATAACCCTTTGATGAGCATGAGGAAAAATGCCATGTCTCACCCAGTAAGATTTTTAAACGATAGGAAATGGCACATTCCATTCTTTGCAAGCTTGCTTGTATCATTAACTCTCCTATTGTCAAGCACTTTCGGGCTATTTGCCTCTCCCTATGGTGGAGATCAGTTGCCATTTGATGTTAGTTCGTTTGCGAGCTCAGAGGATTCATCCGAGTATTTTGTGGAATTGGATTTAATGAAATCACTGAATAGGAGTGGGTATTCCAAGTGGGAAGCGCCTAGATTAGCATACCTGATTTCAGGGACCAAGGGTGATAGTCGCAGAATGATGAGAACTTTGCTGGCAGTTTATCATCCAAGGAATCAGTACATCATGCATTTGGATCTTGAAGCACCTCCACGTGAAAGGTTGGAGTTAGGAACAACTGTGAAGAGTGACCCGACATTTAGTGAAGTTGGGAACGTCCGTGTGATGGGCCAGTCCAACTTGGTAACTTACAAGGGGCCTACAATGATTGCCTGTACCCTTCAAGCAATTGCTATTATGCTAAGAGAGAGCTTGGAGTGGGATTGGTTTATTAACCTCAGTGCTTCGGATTATCCTCTCGTGACACAAGATGGTTTGTGCTTGATGCTCTTTTCTTACTTGTTTCATATGATTGGTTCTCTGCTTTGTGTTTCTGTATGTCTTGAGTTGTTTCCTTTCTACGGAGGATTAATCTTGCTATGAGAATCTGTCAAATAGAACAATAGAACGAATCTGTTATACAGTTTTCCACTTGTTTCGGGAGTTTGGTTGGCTGTAGCAGTCAAGTGAAAATTTTCTTATTTTCTGCAACTTTAGTATTTATACTGTTAGGCTACAAGCATTTGATTTCGAGAGTCCAAGGAGGTTTATGCGTATCTTGCTGAAGGGAGCAAATTAGAGAGGCAATCTTTACCTGCTGTGCAGAAGGTGGGGTACATGTGATCAGGAGGAACCAACTTAATCAGCCATATGCTATTATTGTGAGGTCGAATTATCTACTTTTAATTCCTAACTCCACAGGGTTGGCATAATTTATTTCTGAGTGAGTTTGGGTTGCCGACTTCCTCTGAATTTTTGTTTATGTCTTGCTAGCTTGTTCTCTAATTTCTATTGCTAATCAGAAATTTCACTGTTAGATGGGATTTGAAGTACATTGTTCCTTTCTAGGTAGTCCGATGTGGTCTAATGCTAGCTGAAATTTTAAGGCAATGTACTGCATTTAAATTGCATATACTTAAATCTTAACGTGGTCATGTATTAGTTTCTACAGAGCTGCAATATGAATCCTACAAAATTACTTCTGTATGCGTTCCGAACGTGTCAAATTGGATTGAATTTTCTGTGCAACCATGGCTAATGGGATTCACTATTATCTTGCATTAAAATATTCTAATTCCTTTGATTTCATTTACCTTACTACTTGGTGGTGGAAATAATATCCTCTGCACTCTTAACTTAGTTCACTTCCTAGAAATTTATTGTGGGTTTATCGCCCTGTCTAAGAAACAGCTTGAACACTTGAACTGAAAATAGAATCTAGGCCCATCAGGTCATGTTATCAAAATGATTACTGAAGTCCTAGAGCTCTTTTGGACCTTTCTTCAAGATGTTATGGATTCATGATATCGTCAGTTGGATTATCTTAGATTATGAAAGTATGACTCAACTGGTTACTTGGTTGTGTTGCTGTGCTACACTACTGACCTCAAAATCCTTAGGTACCCACAAAGGGGATGAACTGGGTATTCTTTATGACTTTAACTATTGATTAGTTATTTTCACTAGAATTAACTTAGGTATGTGGCATTATTTACAACACACACCAATATCGATGATAGTGAAAGTATACTTGTTCTCTTTGGATCATCAACTCTGCAGTTTTAGGTACCCAGCCTATATGCCTTGAATATAGTCTTGATTATGTGAATCTTTTTTAGTGTGAAATTTGTCAAATACTTGTGAGCTTAGTCAATTCTTTCTTATGATAAATTCAAATCTACTTTCACTAATCTCACAAGTAATTAGAGAAACAATCAAACAACTTAAATTAAATCACAAATAAGAAATGAAGAAAGACGGTAAGAGATATTGGGTAATTGATTTATAGTAGCTCAGTTTTGTCCTTGACGTAATTTTACTCCCTAATCCGACTCTTACTCTAGCAGTTGAGTATAAACTACTATAGAGATTCTGTAAGAGAGTAACACTTATGAGCTCACACAGACGCTCTCACTCACTCCTAAATTTTCTCTAATCACAGTACTTTATATTCTCAAAGAAAATACAAGCATATTCTCAAGCTCTAGCGAAAGCTCAAACCCAAGCTTTTTCAATTTCATCAAATCACTTGATTCAAAAGATACAATTGTTTTTCCTTTGTTTTTATTATTCTACCCCTTTTACCTAGTAATATTTGACCCAAAAGCCTTCCTCTCTTTTTTTGACCCAAAAAGCCTTCTTTTAGTTGACCCAATTATCTGTTGGCAGTCAGATACACGTTTTAAGATAAGAAAACCAGCCAGTTGACTGACTTTGCACACTTAACTGGTTTGGGTAGTTTTCATCTCACTACATAGTCGAATGCTTTGCCCTGTTGACGATGGTGGAAACTTCCAAACTTTTTGTCCAGTTGACTGCCTTCCCTGTCAACTTTTCAGAATGCTTCCTGAATTATTTTACATTGTTTTGATCTCACAAGTATCCATTTGTCATAGTAAGTTGCTTCGATCATCAAAAATCTTCAACTTTAAATTCCAAACTTCAAACATTTATCACTGAATTGTCTTCTAAAGTTTCTGTCACTTCATTTGACAAACTTTTTTTTGGTGGAAGTCTTCTTCATGATCTGCACGCTGATAACAGGTTAGTAATCCATGTTTTGTTATCATTAAAATTCGAGTAGAACTTGATTCAACTACACAATGACCAAAATTCATGTTAGTATGTAATCATGCCAAGGCTGTAAATATGATATAATTCCTTTTTCCTTTTAGCTACAGAATCTAGTCTTTTGGCTAGGTTGCCAAAGAAAATTTTCTGCATCATCTTGCCCTCTGTTGTCTTATATCTACCTTGTTTATATTATTTAAAGTTGCAATGGTTGGGCAGACCGGCTTCATTAGCATTGTGTTCATATTTGTTTTTTTTTATGTGGCTAGATAACATAATGCTGTAGATAAAAATGTGAAATTTGTGGGAGAATTTCATGTATATGCAGATCCTTTTCCTATTTGTGATATTATTCTTAATTTAGTAGATGCTCTTTGCTGAAATAAACTTTGGTTTGTGTTGTGCAGATTTGCTCCATGTATTCTCAAATTTGTCCAGGAATCTTAATTTCATTGAGCATATGCAGCTTACTGGATGGAAACTGTAAGTGAAAGGAAAACTTTGGAGAAGAAATTAATTAATTTAACAATTAATTTGTGAAAATATTGCAGGAATCAAAGGTCAAAACCAATTATTATTGATCCTGGACTTCACTTATCAAAGAAATCTGACCTTTCTGTGACTACTCAACGCCGATCGCTTCCCACCTCATTCAAGCTCTTCACTGGTGAGCATATATAGTTTCTTTCTTCTCATAGCTATCTTTGAAATCTTGTCATGATGTAATAGCCAACTTATTATTTGCTCTCTTTGATTGTTTGCACTGCATTTTTTGGTTCAAGTGCGGGTAAGCTACAAGTTCTCCTTACCGCTTTCTATGTCTTTGACTAGCTTAGCCTTGTTTTCATGTTCTTGTTTACGGGGGTGGGTGGGTGTTGTTTGTTAATTGTTTTAGACAAAATAGAGTGTTGAGGATTTTTCGTTCAATATCATCCTTTTAGTTTGATTGCAAATGGTTGAGATTTAGAATTTGTATTTTTAATTTTTGGGCTTCCTTCTGGGATGCAGGTTCAGCATGGGTAATGCTAACCCGAGCCTTTGTTGAATACTGCATAATGGGATGGGATAACTTCCCACGAACTATCCTAATGTATTACACGAATTTTGTGTCCTCGCCGGAAGGATACTTCCATACTCTTATATGCAACACTGAAGAATTCAAAACCACAGCAATAAGCCACGATCTACACTATATTGCTTGGGACACTCCTCCAAAGCAACATCCTATCTCCTTGACTATGAAAGACTTTGACAAAATGGTTAAAAGTAAGGCCCCATTTGCTCGAAAATTTGCAAGGGACGATCCAGTTTTGGACAAGATTGATAAAGAGCTTCTCAGTCGTACGAACCGTTTCGCGCCAGGAGCATGGTGTGTCGGCAGCTCCGACAACGGGAGTGATCCATGTAATATTCGTGGTAATGTTTCAGTTTTTAGACCAGGTGCTGGTGCTGAGAGGTTAAGCGAACTTCTTCAAACTTTATTGTCCGAAGATCTTCGAAAACAGCAATGTTCATGATAAGCCCAGAACTCCAAAATGTATATTTATTTCTTGTATTCATAGGTTATGCATATATGTATATACATTCTGTGATGCAGAAATCTTATATAACAAAAAGCAACGTTTTGTTATTTAGGAAATAATCAATACTGATTGTATATAATAAACTCTAATTAAAAACTATTAAACCTAAATAATATAACTTAGTCCTGATTAATCTAATTTTAACCAACAAAACCTAATTACTTCCAAATTTATTGGCCTTGATTGTTGGGTTAATTACAACTCTGTTGTTCATTGTCGGAGATCGTCATCATCCATACAAGGAATGAATAAGTGACACGATACAACAAAAACATTCAAAAAAGATTTAATATTACGCAACCTTATCCTTAATTAATAGAGATGCAATTTTTAAATGACCCACATATAACAGAAAGAAAAGAAGAAAAAAAACTCCTAATTCAAGTTATTTGAACTTATGAAACCTCTAATAATTCGTTTATAAGAGATTTTTATCTGAATCACATTATAATATAAAGCATCAATCGAAATCTTTTACCGTCTACAAGCAAAGAGAAGCACATAAATTTATAGATTTTAACTGGGTCTTTGAGTGAAACAATAGCTTCCAACGCTTGGTTGACATTATTGGCCTATTGGCACGTGTAAGACTTTAAATTGAAAGTGGAGTTTGATCTAGTATTGTGTTATTCATTGAGAGTTGATTCTTCTTTTGTGAGAATTGTAGCAATGTACAAAGTAGGTCATTTTGATTTATGATAAAAATAGAGGAATTGACAAGTTCTAAAGAAGATATCAGGGTTAAGATATGGATCTAGATCTAGTGGTTAGGTTGAGGTTAATAGATGTGAGAACCCATCATTTTATGAATTAGCAATAACCTCAAGAATGTTTGTCACACATAAACCAAAGATAAGTACATTTACCTTTGACAATATATGAAGCTGTAACGCTTTTCAAACCAGAGATAAGCATATCAAAGATTTTAATTTTGTAGTGAAACTTTATTTTTATATGGTTTTGTTTAAAAGGAGAGGACTATTCAAGATGGATCCTAGATTTTTTTTTTTTTTGAAGAACTTGATCATATTACAAAACATCATCACCTATGTTAAGATGTTAAACATGTCGTGATACTACCTTATGTCCATGAAAAATATTTGAAAGACTTTTCAGAAAGATCTCTTGATCTGCCAAGAAGATATCTTTATCTTCTTTAGAGGAAAAAATGGAAGTGCATCCCAAGAACATTAGTCGATGCTTTTATAGGAAGTGAATAATCAAGATTAAGTCTTTAACTTCAATTAAATTAAGTTTATCAGTTTTAATTATCTCCAGCACTCTATAAATCTTCAAGAATGCATTAAATTATATGAAGTTACATGAAAGGTTTAATCATAATACCATAGATTTATGTAAGCATATCTCTAGCAATCTGTATAACTCCTTTAATTGACTCTTGATTTGTATAGAGTCAGCAAAGGCATTAATCATTCTGTAGAAGAGAAAACAACAATCATTATTAGAAAACCATATGTTCTTAAACCTAATGTGTTGGTGAGAATATTCTTAATTATGCAAATCAAACTCTAATTCTACATAAACATAGTATCCAACGTCATTCAATTATTCACAAGAGAAAAAAATAAATGCATATATAATAACCTCATGAAAACAATAATTGATCTAAAGTAGAACTTAAAAGAAACTACATTTATGTTTGATAGTAAAATTTTCTTAATGTCAAAAACATTGTCGTTAGTGAGTATAAGGATAGCTTCCAATTATTAATCAATAAAATTCCGACACATAATAAATTATTTTTTTAAAAGATGAATAAATTTCACAAACTCAAGCAAAGCTTAACCAAAAAATACAATGATAAGGAATACAAGTTTGACTCTTTTAAGTCATATAGACTTAAATAGGACCCAGGTTCTAAACCAAGTTACAAGTAGCTATCACTAAACATTCTATAGAATTTTCATTCTTTGGCTAATTGTGGATTGAGTATCTAGAGCTATTAGTAGTTCTCTAATCCCGTTAACAATGAAGTCCCCTAGCATTTAATCTTTTTTCTCTACTCCTTTGTATAACCTATCGTTCTTTTCCCTCCAGATTAACTATATGGTACAACTATCAAACAAATCTTTTCATACGTATAAATATGTAAATATTTTTTTAACTTCTAGATGTTTCTGTTTCTTAACAAACTGTACAGCTCACATTCGTAGTTTGTTATAGTTTCCAATTCTAGCGTCTTCTACGTTGTATATATATTACCCTCCAAGCTTAATGAAGATAAGTGTGCAGAGTCACCTTTTCACCATCTTATTCATTTTCTTTAACTATATGGTACAACATAGAGCAGTTTTTAGGATAATCTCATCTTTCTTCATTAAGTTAGTCATTCTTGTGGCCCATTGGATAATATTTATCCATTTCTTCTGTGAGCAGTGAATCTGCATAGTGTTTTGAATTCGTAACCAAATGGCTTGAGAAAATCTGCATTGAAAGAATAGGTGAGGTAGTGTTACATACAAGACACCTTGGATCAAAGCTGCTTATGGTTTCATATCATCTGCTCTTGTTTTTAGCCTTTTTTTTATAGCTAACCAGTTGATGATTGCTGCCTTGGGGGATAATGCACTCTTCTAGATCAATTCATACCAGAGAACTTTGGGATATATAGCTCTGATGAGCCTGTAACAAAAAGTATTGTTGAATTCTAGGGAGCTATTGTTTATCCAGATAGGCCTGTGCTCTTCACCTTCAGATTGACAGTTTGATAAGCAACCCAACAGTCTATCTATCAATTGCTATAAAGAATAGGTAGGGGATGAAGGGATCCCGTTGCCTAATTCCCTTATGGCTTTTGAAGAATTTGGTAGGATTTCCATTGATGATGAAGTCCCATTTGATTGTGTCAAAGGCCTTGAAGAGGTCAATCTTGAGAGTGCAACTCTTAATAGCTCTTTGGTAATGTAGTCTTTCATCAACTCTTGAACAAGTAGAATATTGTCTCCTATGGATCTACCCTACACAAAAGCTCCTTGAGATAGACTTAGATTTCAGGGATCCTTTGAGTCTATTGGCAAGGATCTTTGAAATTAGCTTACAAATTGTGTTGTAGCAATTGATGGGGTGAAAGTTCTTCATGCTTGAGGGGTTTTGAATCTTGGGGACTAGGCATATATAAGCATTGTTGATCTCCATTAGCAAATTGGAAGAGGAGAAGTTAGATGCATTTAGTCTAAACCATAGTTAACTCTAAGATGAGCATCTAGTAAGTCATCAATGGTCTCAATACAATAGGGTTGGAAGAACAAGATAGAACAAAAACTCGAAAAATAAAGAAGTCCATTAAAAAACATAAAGATCGACCCATCTCTAACAGTTCATTTTCAGTTTCTCAATATGACCAATCTATAAACATAGAATTGTTAGTTTCAACCCCTCATAGGGATACCCAAATGCGTGTTTATTTTTCCAGTTAGAATATGAGCTTTCCATGCGCCTGACCCTCTCTTTTTAAATTATACATATACGAACTCAATCTCTGACTTATTCAGCTAAGCCAAACATTATATGCAAATATAACAATGAGATTCAATCATGAGAGTAAGAAGAAGTGAAGAAAGACTTTTGCAAACTTATCTAGAATAGCCCACATAAGTAGTTTCATATGTATAATTAGATTTTAAAAGGAAAAATGTTTTGGGAAATTAAAAAAAAGGACAACTTTCGTGAAGTATTTTTAACTAAATAAACGATAATTAATAACCAATAGAATAATGGCACATAGTAATAATTAAATTATAATAATATTTTACCTAAATAAAAGACAACTAACAAAAATGTAACACATGGACTTGACCAATAAAAATATGACACGTAGACCATGAAAATAAATAAATATCTAAGATAGCAATTCCAAATAACATATATAATGCTTGTTAGAAGTTGTATTGTAAGACAGATCGAAATTTCAATAGCAATGGTCGAGAAAAAAGGGGGATGGATGGGTGTTGTTATCAGTTCTTGTGCCACCATGCAAATTTACCAGGTAATGTCAGAAAAAAAAAGAAGCTTATTTGATCATGCTCATAAATATACTCAACCGAACGGTCACTAAAATGCATTAAAAGGAACTCATTGCTCCGGCTTCTAGCTATGAAGTAGCGACCTATTATATGTTAATGAATAACATTGACAAGTTGAATCAAATTCAATAGACATTGGTCGATATAAAATGATTTCCCCAGGTGGGTAATAGTCCGAAGAAGGGAGCTTATTAATTAGCCTTTTCAGGATGGTAATCAAGCATTTTCGTGGTTTATTATGAATGCATAACTCCACGGCCATAAGAACTTCATCAGGATTTTCTTTTACAATTGATAAACGAATATAATTCAGATTTATATGAGAGAACTAGAGAAGATATGAAAATCCTACTTACACGTCCCTTCAGATAAATCTTATTCATAGATGCAATTTATTCTGCATATGTATAAATAATATAGATAGAACCAAATTCCACAACTTTGACAAGCTTCTGCTACTTGACATGCTCTCGGAATATTTTTCAAAAATTCCCTGCCTATTAAATAAAATGGGCTCTCCTCTCACCCTCTCCATTTACTTGGGACTCTCCCATCTCCTATTCTTCAGTTATATTAATCAAACCAATGGTTTTGGGAATGAATCAAGCACCCAATTCAAAACAAAAATTCCAGTGACGGAAAAGACGTGAGTTTTTCTCCCTTCACTTTTTAATCCCACCTCCGAGACTGTTAATTTTTACTAGGATGTTTTATTCAACTGTAAAATGTAAGAAAAGAAATAGATTTAACAGCAACTCTTAAGATCATGCTAAAGTAATGCTTTCTAGCAATTTGGTTGTAATATACAATGTTGGAAAACTAATCCAAGCAGGCAAGATAAGTAATCATTATCAAGTAAATCATGACTCACGTCTACCCAATAGAGCATCCTCATCCAGTCATCCTTATTAAGAATAAGCATTAAAATGGTAGCAAAGGTTTGCAACTTTTAATTGCGTAAAGAGTATATGCAAGTTAATAGAGAGCATAAAAATCATACTACTCATGAAGAAACACAGTTTCCAAATTGATTTGAAGAATAAAGTTCGGCTTAAGTCAAGCAAGAGGAAACTACATGACAAAGTTATGAAAAACTGAATGAGTTTGTTGCTTTCTTAACACATAGACTATATTAAGATCTAGATTTTCAAGATGGCATCATTTTATTAATATGGAGGGCCAAGCCACAAATATTCTGAGAAACAGTAGAAAGGACTATTGAATAACAAGGGCTTATCCTTCCCCAAAATGGTAATCTAACTTCCGAAACAAAACAAAACAAACAACCCAACATAGGACAAACTCATGCCATGTGAAGTCCAACAAAATATTGTATTACGAAGATTATAACAAATTATTAGAAGACCCAGGCTCAGTGTGCTGCTTCCACCAGCTTCTGTGAACACACAATTAGGTATCAGAAAACAGCTGCAGTCTTACAAAGTAACACAATTTTGAAGGAATAAAAATAATAGTAATCGTTGGATTCACTGCAAATATAAAACTAAATTCGATGAAAAATTAGGTAGGCATGTCATTCATACTAACATAAAAACTATTTCCAAGACCCTTTTCTATTCAAGTATGAGCTTTACATTACATGGTTAGTTAGCTAATTAGTCCAACCAAACCAGAAATTAGAATGAAGGACATAGGAGCTTCTTTGAGCTTTCAGCAACAAAGATATGTGCACAAGCCACCTAGAATTCACCTAGTGATTCTTAGCTTAGATATTAAAAATCTCATATTTGCATAGCATAGTTGGTCGATCTAAATCGCTTGAATTGTAGCATTGCCAGTGAACACAAATCTTTCATTTTCCAGAATCAGTGCTGATAATTCTAGAGATCACAGTTCTACAACTTACAAGAAGAAATGGTGTTGAAAACAAACGCAGAAAAAGGTACCATGACAGCCTAAGATGCATGGTTTGTCTATCCGAACTCTTCACCATGCATTCTTATAACATAGAGGAAAGGGTATACTTAAAAAGATCTATTTGACAGCACAATCTTCTGAAATCAAAGTTAAAAAAAAAAAATGTTGCTCATCAGGAAAGACAATTTAACTTTCATGGGAAGCTGAAATGCTATTTAAGCACAAAACACTCATTCTCACAAAGTACTTAAACGTGAAATGATATATTTGGTAGTTCATGACAGCAATCTTAAGCACTTATGTTCAGAATACAATTCCACTTTAAGATTGATTAAATTCTTCTCATTGTACTAAGCATATAAAGTCAGCATACAACAGCACTTTAAGAGTAATCAAGTTCTTATGATAATATTAGTCTTTTCATGTCAGGATAGTAAAAACTCTGCCCATACGATAGACTATTATTAACAAATTTAGATAGTTGGACTACTCGTACTGCACCAAAACACTGGATACTAAACATGGATAAAGGGAAAAACGACAACAGATTCGAACACCAAATTGTAACAGAGATTCTGCAACAATGCCGTAAAAGAAACATAAGTCGATATGACCTACAGCGTGTACGTTAATGAGTGATATCAAGTGTTAATACCTCTTCCTTCTGGCCTTTGCCTCCAGTAAAAAACTTGTAACCCCCGAAAATAAGAAGACCCCAACCAGACAACGAAACTATCACAAACTGCAAAAAAGACCACCAAACTCAGTCAATTTATGGGCACATGGGACTTTCCATGTGACGCTAATAGTTCACTTTGGCATAAAACAGATGACTTCAATCACTATGACACGATTGGATTTCACAAATCACTATAATGTACAAAAAGAAAATTGAAGACAGACATGCTCTTCCTTCCACTTAGATGGGCTCATAGGGTCTTGCCAACAGTTGATTTTTGGAGGTCCATGGTGATCTGCGGCGCCAGCAAGACCACGGCGGTGGACGAGAGAGAATGGTTGAGGAAAGGAAATTCGGGAAAGAGAAGCAGCTCGACGAGCTACCGCAGCCGCAGCTAGAGTAGGCATGACTGAGCCGGGGCGATCTGAGAGAGAGAGAGAGGGGGTGGGGTGGGAAGGGGGTGGTGAGAAAGATGCGGCAGAAGAGAGGATCGTAGAAGGAACCAACGCAGGCTGGAGGGTGTTATTTCGTTATAAATTTATGTTTTCTAATTAGGTAATTATTGCTAATTTGCATTTCATCGTGTTATTATTGTTTTCTTTTTGGAAATTGAATAAATATATTGCACTAACCTTTATAAAAGAGAAGAGTTCGATAAGAATTTAATGGTAAGTAACATGATTGATATTAATAAAAAATGAGAGATACAAGGTTTAGGTGGTTCAGACATGTTAAAAAAGATACCTTAACGCTTCAGTGAGAAGAGGTCAGAAAGTAATCCTTAGAGACCGTAAGAGGAAGAAAAAAAAAACCTAAGAAAAAATTGTGGGGAAGTGATTAAGAATGACATGACTCAGATAGAACTTACCAAACAAATTGCCCGCAATAGAAAATTTTGACATACTAAAATACGGATAAAGATTCTCTCTTAAAGAGGTCATTCATGTTCTTGTAGGTTTTTTTTTAGACCGTGTCCTTCAAGTTTAATATATAGTACTTACCTCCTAGTTAGTTAACTTAATTAGTTTCCTGCTTAGCTTAATTACTTTCTTGATATGATTAGTTTCAATTATTCTTGTACGGGTCTTTTTTTAATTTGTGTATTTATTTTATCTTTTATTGTTAATCTTTGACGTGTTCAATACGTACGTTATTTTGTATTGCATTACTTTTTTATGCATATCCATTTATAATTTTGTAGTATCTTCATGTCGCATTGCAAGTGGGTATATCATAAACATCTTCTCTATTAGGTAGGAATAAAGCTGCATACTATTGGACCTCCCCAAATTTTGCGTCTCAGTGAGACTCCCACTGAAATTTGTTGTTTGATATTACATTAGAGAAGTTACAAAATTGCAATATGACATGTTTGATATTATGTCTTTTGCCTGAGTTGTACTAAAAAAAAAGGCATTGCTTTAAAGTTTGTTAGATTAAAATATTTGATCTCAACATTCCAAACCCAATTGTAAGCTTTATAATGACTAATCTTCATTTTATTAGCTTTCAATTGGCAAAACTAGGGAAACGTTTGGTGATAAAATTTTTGTTCAATTTGATTCGAGCCTTTAAGTATTTTTTTAGGAAGGAATTCTTAAACAGTCACATGCAAATTTGTCTATTTGTTTTTAATCACATTTTGATAAAAAAAACGTTTATAGCAGTTCAAAAAAACTTATTACACTTATACCCAATTTTATGTAAGATGCCTAAACAACCCTTAAAATTTAAAAACTCATATTGCCATCATACTCTTTTACGAAAATATCATTGTCCTTGTCTTCCACCATTAACGCCTCTTTTCCTTCCAGTCTACAACGCCTCTTATACCATTCTTCCTTCCCATATTCAAGGTTTTTGCATCATGGGTCCTTCAAGCTTCTACATCAATCGCACCTAGGACTTCCATTAAAGATTCTTCATCCATTCTTTAAGCATTCTTCTCCTATTTAATCTCAAGGTATAAAATAGATGTGAAGTAATGTGAACGAGTTTGAAATGGATAGAGAAATTATTGAAGTAATTTGTGAATTATGTATGGAAAAGTGGTACGTGTGTTGAATAAATTGAAAGAAGGGAATGAAGTAATTAAACCCGACATCGGGTTCTGTTGGGAGAAATTAAACCCGACATCAGGTTTAATTGAAAGGTATTCTAAGAAGAATTAAGTTAAACCCAACATCGGGTTACGTTGTACAATGAAACTCGATATCGGGTTATGTTATAGTTGACTGATTGAAGAAATGAAGTTTGACCAAAGTGACAGGACCGAATCAAAACTGGAGCAATCTATATCTTATTTTAGGATAGA
>JANIMX020000287.1:2381070-2392266 GCA_024582655.2 Erythroxylum kunthianum | reverse complement strand
GGTAGACACCCAATCTCTGCGAGTATCCTGGTCACTCTCGCTAACCAGTACTCTGCTTGCTCAGACTCAGCCACAAATGTACTCACAAACTCCTCTGCTCCATACTTCATCATCTGCTCAACCGGAGCTTTAGGACCTGTCGTTCTCTGCTGTAGGAGACTCATCAAATCTTGCGACGTCCTCATCCACGCATCCCCTTGCACTGGAGGAACTGCAAAATCGTGAGAGTGAAATCGTCGGTTTGGGAGCTTGGGTCGTCGGGTTTTGGGAGCTTGGAGCGTCATCGGTGGTGCAGCATGCAGGCGTCGTCGGTGGTGCGCAGCATCGTCGCCGAAGGCTATTGGAGAGGAGGGAGAGAGTCAGTGAAAGGGAGAGACATAGAGATGTGTGAGTGAGAGAGGGGAGAGAGGATGAGAGATGAGTGACATAGATGGAGATGGGGGTTGGGTAGATAGGAATTTTTTATTTTTTATTTTGGTCCCTACATTTTTTAGAAATTAGAATACCGGTCAGTACTAGCAGGAACCGCCGGTACTTCCCAAGCAATTTCTGTTCCGTTTTTCGGTCGGTACGGTACGTTCTGGTTAGTACCGGTCGGAACGGAACAGAATTTATAACCCTGCGTAGAACACAACCACTCAACGAAGTCCAAACAATTAAGCCTAACCTTATCAAATTGACAAGATTCAAATTAACTGGACAATTTACATTTGAAGAATAAGTGGATCAAAGTTTCAAAGTTCTCCTTACATAGAGGATATTATTGGTTAGATTTGGGAATTTTAATCTATTTATATTCTATAGTGCTGAGTTTGTTCTTAGTTATCAGTCACATAAAGAAAGTCACTTTAGGTAGTAGATATTTTTTTTTTCAAATTATCGAAAACAATTTCTCTACTAATTAAGGGTAAAAGTAAGATTGCGTACTATTGGATTTCCTTAGACTTTGCGTATCAATGACATTTTCACTAAATTATTGTTTTTGTTGATCTTTTCAATAAATTATATTAGACTATATTAGTTTTTGGTCCCTTATTTTAAATAGCTCCTTAAAAGAAGTATTTTTGAATTTTTCAGAAAAATGTTATTCTAAATATAATTTAGTCAAATTAAAAATTCAGTATTTTTTTAATTAATATTGAAGGACTAGTAGAGTATTCTTTCTTTTCTTTAATCTTGTGTCCAACCTTTGTTTTAGGTTACTGATCTTTTAAATGATTTAATTCAGGTGGAATCTCAAGTTTCTGCCCCGTTCCTGCAACAGAGGCCAAAAGCCCTTTTCCGGCTTCGAACACTCAATAGTCTAATCCACGTCTCTACAGTTCTAGCTTTTCATTCTCTCTGCGTTTCCTTTGGTTTTTGTTTTCAAATAGTTTCTTCGCCAAATCCCATCCTCTCTGCCATCGTTTCTCCTAATCTGACCCCTTACATCTTCCCCAAAATCTCACGTAGGGCCGACCCATCTCATATCGTCTTCACGTGTTTCTCTTTACTTCATTGATCAGTGATTAGAGCTTCATTGTCCGTAGTTTGGATTTTTTCTATTTTTGCAACTCGCCCCCACCCCAGAGTTTGAGTGAGAATGGCATCGGGGACATGGCAGCCACATGAAGAAGGTGTAAGGGAAATCTGTGGGTTGCTGGAGCACCAGATATCTCCCTCTTCCTCTTCGGACAAGTCTCAGATTTGGCAGCAACTCCAACACTACTCCCAATTCCCCGATTTTAACAATTATCTCGCTTTTATCCTCGCTCACGCGGAGGTACCTCATGCTTTTTATCGGGGGAAAGTTTTGTTTTTCTAAGAGAAAGTTGCAACTTTTTTGGTTGGTTTCAGCGCAATTTTTGAGGTGCTTGATGGGTTTTGAAGTTTAATTGGATTGCTTGGTTGTGGAGTAGTTGGTCTTCCTTTGGATGGTTTTGATTGACAAGTTCATTTGGTTCTTGTTTCTTTTTGTGAACTGACCTTGACGGAGTCGGTGTGTTTCTTGTAATTTTCTGATTTTGGATTCCTCAAAATGAACTTCTCGTTGTGGAATAATTAAAAGGACAGCGGTAATGATTGATCCATAAGTAAGGTTAAGGAATATCTTATACTTCTTTTATCCTTTGTAGTGAATGAATAAGTAATGTGCCAGCAATGGATGCTTAAATAGTTAAAAGAAAAAAAATTCAGCAATGAAACTGAGTTCATGTTTAACTAACGAAATATTCTTCTGCAGAAGTGTAAATATCATGAATAACATCTTTAGCTGCTACAATTTATATGGCTTCTAATTTTTGAATACACTGGGAAAACTTTTGAAAGGGGAAATCGGTGGAGATTCGTCAAGCTGCTGGTCTTCTGCTGAAGAACAATCTTAAAACAGCCTATAACTCCATAGACTCATCACACCAACAGTACATCAAGTCAGAGCTGCTACCTTGTTTAGGAGCGGCAGATAGGAACATACGGACGACAGTTGGGACCATTGTAAGTGTTGTTGTTCAATTAGGGGGAATATTGGGATGGCTTGAACTATTGGAAGCTCTTGTAGCATGCTTGGACAGTAATGATTTACATAACATGGAAGGTGCTATGGATGCCCTATCTAAGGTATCTGCTCCATCTCAGAATGCTTGCTTAAATATTAGTGAAGATAAAAATGAGTTAAATACAGTTGCATTCTATAAGTATTTGGCTCTGAAGATTCTTCTGGAGCTATTTTCTGAGGCAACTTTTGTTTGTTTCTAAGTTCAGTTGTTGCATGTTTTTTCATAACCCTCTTAGCAATTATTTGATCTTCTGCAACTAGATTTGCGAAGATATTCCCCAGGTTCTGGATTCAGATGTGCCTGGTTTAACTGAGCGTCCTATCAACATAATCCTCCCTCGATTCTATAAGGTGATATTAGCATTTCCTTATGAAAAGTTACGAAGGTTTTCCTTTCATATTTTCTTTCGAACTTCTTAGAGTAACTGTATACCTGTGCATTTCAGTGAAAACCCAATAGTTTTTTTCCTCGAAAGGAATGTCTTGAACTGATTCCTTAACCTTTTATATGAACAGTTTTTCCAATCACCACACTCCTCGTTGAGGAAGCTTGCCTTAGGTTCTGTGAATCAATACATTATGTCAATGCCTGCTGTAAGTGCAATTGACTTTTTTTCTCTTGATGGAATGTGGTTACTCCTGGCAATAGTTAATGGTACGTGTGGAATACTTGCAGGCTTTATACACATCCATGAATCAGTTTCTCCAGGGTTTATTTACTCTTGCTCATGATCCTGTTGTAGAAGTGCAGAAATTGGTGAATATTTTCTCACTGGCTTATCATAATAAGTTCAAATTTGAAAAACTTGAGCTGAAAATACAGTTCCAGTAATTGTTTCTTTCTTGTACTAATTGGTAGTTTTCAAATTTAAATTTGCAGTTTTATTAACTATGGTGTTTCTTGGTTATTTAGGGCTTCTAGTCAGAGTGCCTTCATCGTTATAGATGATTGGTGTTATTATGCTGATTGCTGCATTTGAATTCTTGTAGAATCTTGATGGAATGCAAAAAAATCAAATTTGTTTCTTAGGCTTGGATTTACTTATCATTTACATGCATTGAACAGGTTTGTGCTGCTTTTGTTCAGCTAATTGAGGTCCATCCTTCTTTCTTAGAAGTAAGTCTTGTTAATTCTTATTTACATGCCTGTTCTTTCTGATTATATCTTTTAGTATCATGCTGATCTTCTGTTATTTGGTAGTTGTTTTTGAGTTTATCTTTCTGTCCAAGTATGGAATATTTCAGTTTACACATTCTCAGCTCTTTCTGTACTATTTTGGGTATCTCCTTCGTCTCATTTTTTAATTGATCGGTCTTTCCACAAACTTCAGCCGCATTTGAGAGATGTACTTGAATACATCTTGCAAGTCAACAAGGATGGTGATGATGAAGTGGCTCTTGAAGCATGTGAATTCTGGTGATCCTCTGGTTCTGTTACTTCTGATTATATTGACATCTTGTTGCTTCAAATCTTCTCAGGGACTCGGAAATCTTAATAAGTTACCATCTACAAGATCCCTTTCCTTGTAGGATAAAATTAAGATTACCACTTACTTGATATTCTATTGAAACAATATACTTCAAGCACTAGGTATTCTGCTTGAAATTTTTGTTTGCTATATGTGTCACAGTTGAAGCAACACTGTTTTTCAAACACTTCTCAGTTTGAAAGACCCTTGTATACCATATTCTATGCCACTGAACATGAAGAAATATGAGACTTGTGTTTTGTATTCTTTAACCTCTTGATATTGATACAAAGTTTATGCCTGTTTCATTCTTAATAGTTGCAGCGTATTACTACTTCCTATATCTTCTTTCTTTAGGCTGCTTATGTTTAAGTTATAATTGGCAGGTCTGCATACTGCGATGCACAGTTACCCCCTGAGAACTTGAGAGATTTCTTGCCACGTCTAATTCCAGTATAGCATTTAATTGCATTTCTCTGATTATCTTCCAGTCATTACCTTTTTCAGTCCATGCAAACATTGATGCAAATTCCAACTTTTTCAGATTTTGCTTTCAAATATGATGTATGCTGATGATGACGAGTCACTTCTCGAAGCAGAGGTTAATATTTACCTATGTTATATTTTTTATGATTTATATTCATCACATTGTGATTAATTACCCACATCTATTCCTGTAGGAGGATGAGTCTCTTCCAGATCGAGACCAGGTTCAGTCCATTTGATTGCTGTTATTAGATTTCTGGGTATTTTTGATGTGTTATCGACTCTTCGTATGACTTGCTTCTTGTTTTATGTTGCATCATTTTTATTCATTGCAGGATCTGAAACCTCGTTTTCATACATCAAGATTTCATGGATCAGAGGATGCAGAAGATGATGTAAGTAACTGAAACCTAAATAAGTTTACTTTATAAGCTTGGCCAATTAATAATCTGGTAATTACAGCTAACTGATTCCATGCTCTAGGCATAGAAAAATGAGATTGTTTTCATAACTTTGTGATGTTTGCAGGATGACATTGTTAATGTGTGGAATTTAAGAAAATGCAGTGCAGCTGCACTTGATATTCTCTCCAATGTGTTTGGGGATGAGATTCTTCCATCATTAATGCCTGTTGTTCAGGTAATTTATTTTTCTTAGTTATACTAGTATAATTTTGGAGAATCGTTTCTTTCATTTAATTTTATTGGCATTACTAGGCCAACATGAGTCATATTTTGCTTGATTTCTGCATGTTAGATACCATTTTCAGTTTTCCTCCATTGTCCTAAACTAACAATAGAAAAAGTTGTTCCTAATTTTTGGTCATCAAAACATCTTTTATAGAGCTGTTGGTTTGGACCTCTACATTAAATTGAAGACAAAATTTTGCCTGAACAGTATGTTTGTTGATGGCCATTTTGTCTCCTTGGATGTTAAGTTGACAAATTTATTTATTTTTTCTCTTTGTTGAGTTACCACAAATCAGATTATCAAAAAGTAGTTATAGCAGCAGTTGGTAGTATTAGGTTCGAACTACAAGGACACCATGACTATCAAACTTCTTAAAGTACAAAAAAGAAATGGGATTATGAAGATGTACTCAAGCTCTAGGAATTGACGACGAATCTTGCTATTAAAGCTAAATAAAATAGTTTTGCTTCTTTCTTGTTTATTTTCTCAATGCATGAGATGCTAATGTGTCTCAAAAGTTCCCATAATTGGGAAAGTAGCAGTGATGTTGTCACATCTTTCTACATGCTCCTCTCAGTTATCTGCTGGATTTTGCATTTGCTTAGTGATATTATTGTACCAACTAAAGGATTTGGGTGGAAGTCTGTAAATTACTTTCACTGGAGTATTGGTTCTTTGCCAAGTTGATAAGTAGTAATCATCTGTGGTGAAACGAGTGATGTATAGGATATATTTTTTGTTACCTTAAAAAGAGTAGCTGTGTCTGTTACTCTTTTGTTGTCTTTTGACCACAAGTTGGATTTTCTAAGCAAGTATTTCTCTATGCATTTGTATTGGTTTTAACAATATAGATGAGCCGTTTTCATGTAGCTAATTTTTACTGTTTGGGATCCTTGTTTTATTCTTAAATACTACAGACCAAGTTAGCCGCTAGTGGTGATGAAGCTTGGAAAGACAGAGAAGCAGCTGTCTTGGCTATTGGTGCTGTGGCTGAGGGTTGCATTAGTGGTCTCTATCCCCATTTGCCTCAGGTGAAGCGTTTTTTCATTCTTCCAAGTGCTTATTTTTAATTAAAGAAAGATACTGACATCAGTTTTTGACAATTAGACCTATTGTTATTATGTCTATTGAGGTTGCTTAAATGTCACTTATAAACAGTTTTACTACAGAAACCAAGAAGAATAACACTGTATATGGTTGAGTATCAGTTGTCAGCCATTAGATCTGGAATTTTCAAATTGCAATGAACTTGCTGATATCTTGCTTTAGTTGACAGCAACTCTACGGAATGGTTTGAATGCTTTAATTTGAGTTGTTTAGTTTTGTATATGGTTTTTGTCTTCTATTGTATGCCAATGCCATTATCTAAGATTCACTTTGAACTTGTATTTTAGCCACTGACGTTAAGTGTATAGAAGCCTTTGATTTGCATTTAATGTGTCTTGATTAAGACTTCTATTGCTTATTTAGAAATATGAGTGTCTCAAAACAAGTTTCAATAATTTGTACGTGCAGATTGTTGAATTTCTAATTCCTTTGTTGGATGATAAGTTTCCTCTGATACGTAGTATTTCTTGCTGGACTCTTTCTCGATTCAGCAAATACATAATTCAGGTATGACTCAGTTTCTTTATTGCAGCTGCTTCTCAAGATTCAGTTTGATGGATTGAAGCTTCTTGTAAATTGTTCATGCTGATAGGATAAGTCATAAATGTCCATTTGATGCTGAATTTCCATCTAGTTTGCTTTAGATTCTTGATTTTCTTGTGGATTCTCTTGATAACTATTCAGGAAAGTGGCCATCAAAAAGGCTATGAGCAATTCGACAAGGTTCTTATGGGCCTTTTACGGAGAATATTGGATACAAACAAGCGCGTACAAGAGGCTGCTTGTTCAGCTTTTGCAACACTTGAGGAGGTTTTTGCTAGAAATGATTTCAATTGTTTCAATCAATTTTGCTTTTCTGATTTAAATACTTGAGCATCTTGGTGTTGATATATATTGCAGGAGGCTGCTGAAGAGTTGGCACCACGCTTAGAAGTTATTTTACAGCACCTTATGTGTGCTTTTGGGAAATATCAGGTTCCTTCCTGGCCCCTTCAATTATAGAGAATTGGATTTTATGTTGGATGATATTAAGTTAAAAAAATCTTGGACATTCATATAGCACTTTCTGTACCTGCAATATTTGATTCAGAGACGGAATCTGCGGATTGTATATGATGCTATTGGAACTCTTGCGGATGCTGTAGGAGCTGAACTAAATCAGGTGACAAAAGTTTGCACTGTGCTTTTTCTATCCCTTTCTTCTCACTTCTCAGAAGAATCTTGTTGGATTACTGTTTCTGACTTCAGTGCTACCTTTGCAATCTGCAGCCTAATTACCTTGAGATATTGATGCCACCACTTGTAGCAAAGTGGCAGCAGCTTTCAGATTTAGACAAAGATCTCTTCCCTCTGTTAGAGTGCTTTACATCCATAGCACAAGTATGAATTACTGTCTACTTTCTCTTGAGATTCATTCTTTTGGTTTGCTTATATGGTACCTATCTAATTTATAGTTTGAGGCTTGTACTTTTATCGATGTTGCATGTCTTCCAGAAAGTGATAGTCTTAAGACCATAATTGGTGCCATTTTATTCTTTTTTTAGGCACTGGGTACAGGCTTCTCTCAATTTGCTGAACCAGTTTTCCAGAGGTGCATAAATATCATAAAGAGCCAACAACTGGCCAAGGTTTCCAGTTATTTCCGTAATTTTTACTTTGTGGTGTTTGCTTCCTCAAATATTTGAAGATCAGATATCTGGAACTTTGGTGCAGATTGATCATGGTTCTGCTGGGTTTCCCTATGACAAAGAGTTTATTGTTTGCTGTCTTGATCTTCTCTCTGGACTTGCAGAGGGTCTTGGCAGTGGAATAGAAAGCTTGGTACTTGTTTCTCTCAAATTTTTGCTTAGCTTATTGGATTATTTGTTTTTATCCTGTCTAGATGAATAGGTTCAGCAGCCATCTACGGTTGTCATACTATTTGATTTCATGTTAATACAAACAAGTTATGTTAAAATCTATTGTAATTCCTCTTGGCTCTGTCTTAGTTTTTCTTCCTGCTGTAAAGTATATTCTGGCTGCTCAGTTTGTAATAGAAAGCATTAACATTTCTTACATTCTTACTTTGTGTACTCAGTCCTGATAGACGTACTTGATAGAATGTGTGCATGAAAAGTAAAACATGTGCAATTTTTGACTTTGTTCAAACAAGCTTTTTGAAGTGGGGCTAGAGAAAATAGAAAGTTTGCTCCAAGAACACTCAGCCATAAAATAATTAACCCAAGCAGGTCGATGGGATTATTAGTATCAACATTTTTAAATGCAGAAGTACCAGAGGAGTATAAGAAACATAAAATTAGATTCTATATAGTGATCATTTGAGAATCTCTGTGTGATTGCTCTTTGACTTGCATATCTCATTTGGCCATTGCCCTTTTCCATATTTAATGTGGATCCACCACAAGTGCTGCAATTGGCTTTTGGTGTGACAGATTTTTCTTGTGGTTTTCTTCTGCAGGTTTCACAAAGTAGTTTGAGAGACTTGCTTCTGCAATGTTGCATGGATGATGCCTCTGATATCCGACAAAGCGCCTTTGCACTCCTTGGGGATCTTGCAAGAGTAAGTTGAACCTGGACCAAGGTCCAGCTTACCTAATTAAAATTATCTCCTTATCTTGACTGCTGATGGAAATTAGAGACTTGAACCTTCTGTACCCATAGAGGAAATCATCTAGTCAGTACACTAGTAAAGTTGATAGTGATGGCTGGAAGTTGAGTTATGCTCCTCTGAGGACAGGCCCTAATTGATTGCTATTATTTTTTCTTTGTCTTGGAAGACAATTGATGCATTACTCATGGAAATTGGAGACTTGAACCTTTTGCATCCATAAAGGAAAAGCATCTAATCAGTACACTACTAAAGTTGGTAGTGATGACTGGGAGTTAAATTATGCTCCTTTGAGGGAGCAGAACCTCATTATTTATTATTATTATTCCTTTGTCTTGGAATTCCCAATTGATGTATGACTGTTCAACTTATAATGGAATTGACCAGACATGTACTGTTCATTTACACCCTCGGTTGTCAGAATTTCTTGAAGTTGCTGCCAAACAACTGGTTAGTGAATGTTTTCTAAAGTTCTAAATGTCATGCTAGTGATATATCTACTAATATGGGCTCCTTGCAGAACACCTCTAAGCTTGTGGAAACTATTTCAGTGGCAAATAATGCGTGCTGGGCTATTGGAGAATTAGCTATTAAAGTATGTTCGGCTTCTGCTATAATCTTCACTGGATTGTTCTTTTCTTGTTTTTCTTCAATTTTATGTTTTCACTTACTGATATGAAATGGAGTTAATTAGAGTTATTCTGGATTGCAGGTTCGTCAAGAAGTATCTCCTGTTGTCATGACTGTTATCTCGTGCTTGGTTCCAATCCTTCAAAGGCCAGGGGTAGTTATCTTTGACATTCTCATCCCTATTGATGACGATAATGTTGTGGGAATTTTTCCTTATGAACATATGTATTCCTTTCTATATGAAGCAGGAGCTGAACAAGTCACTTGTAGAGAATAGTGCAATCACACTCGGACGGCTTGCATGGGTTTGTCCTGAGCTTGTATCACCACATATGGAGCATTTTATGCAACCCTGGTGCATTGCCCTCTCCATGTGAGCATTTATTACCTTTGTATCCGGACGGGTATCTTTAGAACATAGTAGTATATCATCAAGTTAAGACATTGCATGGCTTTATATATGGCAGGATACGGGATGATATTGAAAAGGAGGATGCTTTTCGAGGTTTATGTGCATTGGTATGCATTTGCCTTCATTTTAGTCGAGAGATTGATATCAGAGCAATTAACTCCTTACTTTGGCGTTTGACAACTTTCAGGTCAGAGCAAATCCATCAGGAGCATTAAGTTCACTTGTCTTCATGTGTAAAGCAATTGCAAGCTGGCATGTAAGTGTGCATATTCTTATCTTTGCAAGTTCAGATCGTACAATATATCTCACTCTATATGGCATGCAGGAAATAAGAAGTGAAGAGCTACACAATGAAGTTTGCCAGGTGTTGCATGGCTATAAACAGGTGAGCAATACTGCTTTTGACGACTAAGATCTATTTAACACAATTTGTTTTTGTGACAATTTTTTAGTCTTGCACAATGTGTTGGAAATCATAATAGCTCTGATAGAATTTGTTGATTGTTGGTTCACCATGAAACAAGCCTTTAAAAATCATTTCCTGAATCCTTTCTTGTGCAATGAGTTCGAGCTTGCAAATCTTCCGCAGTGCACTGACCTGTAAGGAGAAACTTGCAAATTCCTTTTCTTCTATTCATTTCTTCACCTCTTCTACAAAAGAAGTAAAATATTATGAAGAAAAGAAGGAAAAGTTGAATCCTGTAAACCTTGGATAAGAATTTGAAAACTTGAAGTTAAATGGAAGTTCTTCTTGGAAGGTCAGTTGCAACCATGTACTGTTTTCAGGAGGTTTAATGAGACTGTCATTGAGCTAGTTCTAGTTGAGATTTATTATTTATTGTTTGAAAATGAAGAATGTGACAGAATAGACATTATATCTTTGTTTGAACTCATAGAAAGCGGTGGTGGAACTAAAGGTCCCCTTTCTCTATTTCAAAGCCTCTTGTGAAAACGTATGTAGTTGTCTTGAGCTTTGAATACTGATAATATTGCAAACAGCACAAGTCATTATGGGATTTATCTATTTCATTGCAGATGCTGAGGAATGGAGCATGGGATCAATATATGTCGGCATTGGAGCCCCCAGTGAAAGAGAAGCTATTAAAATATCAAGTTTAAGTATATGTTGAATGTGGTCTTCCTGGTGAACACTTCTGTATGGTTCTTCTGAGCCGTGTATGTGCATTCGTCAGTCATTTGTGCATTACCCCAATAAGTTTGGGGCCATGATTAACTTAAGCACAGACCAGGGTTTTGGCCA
>JANIMX020000287.1:1875760-1900180 GCA_024582655.2 Erythroxylum kunthianum | reverse complement strand
ACCTCACACACTCTCACAAGGTCAGTATGTTGGGAGATATGCCCAGAATACCACAATAGCTCTTTTCTTTGTATGTACTTGGATGTACATTTATGTATACATGGTTGTATATATGATTAACGATATATTTGAGCCCTTGTATTTTTATATGTGAAAATAGATAATGTGTTATGCCCTTGCTTGAACTTAAAGTTCATCTATATGCAAAATCGTGAAGATTTTTGCCTTATAAGCTTCTAAATGTGTAACACCGAGGTCCATTGTATGGATATGGCCATGGAGGTCGAGTTTTAAAGGTATTCTAATACCTTAGAGGTTATTAGGAACTTTTTTCACACTTTGAAGACTTAATTGAAAATTGATGCACATAAGGGCTTATTTGCAAAATTTATGGGGCTTAAATATAAATTTTGGTCCTGGGAGGACCAATGCGAAATGTGATAAAGTTTAGGGGCTTAATTGTAAATTCCAAAAGTCCGGGAATCTAAATGGCAATGCGAATTATGGTCATAGTGCAAAGTAATAAGGTTTAGAGGGCAAAATGGTAAAATACACGAGTCAAGGGCAAATGAGTCATTTCACAACTCTTAGCCAATAAAACCTTCTCCACTGCCGACTAGTGTCTATTTTAGACCAACTTTTATGAAGAAAGTTGAAGTTAATAGAGGAATACTATTAACTATTACAACAATTGTTGCCCATGAGATGATGCAAGATCTTATAAGCTCACAAATGGAAGTTTATAAGGATGCTTTTAGTGATTTCGGGATACTCATTGCTATTTGTCAAAGAGATAAGCTTAATCCAGATATATATTTTTTTCCACTTTTGTTACTTGATGGAAATTATTAAATTAATCATTATTTAATTTTGTTTATAATATTACTTTATTGTCTTATAGTTGCTTGGTGGGACCAATTTAGGAGTGATGTTTCAGAATTGCAAAGATTTGCAATTCAAATTCTAAGTCAATATGTGAGTGCAACAAGGTGTGAAAGGAATTGAAACATTTTTGAATTCATCCATTCCAAGAAAAGGAATAAATTAGAACACAAAAAATTGAATAACTTGGTCTTTTTTATACAATTTAAAACTTTGGGAAATGTATGTTATTATCATTATTAAGTTAGATTAATTTCTTATAATTTTTTTAATAATTTAATTTTTATTGTTTACCAGGACTCTTAATAGAACAAGTAATTCAGTAGATCCAATTTACACTGATAATATTTATCTTTTGGCGGATTGGGTTTCTGAGGAACCAGATTTGATAGATGAAAGTGACTTGGAAGATAATCTTGGGTAGGAAAGTATTGATATGTCATTTGGTGTAATGAATTTTAATGATGGTGATGATGAGGTTCCTCTCAATGATGATGATTTTGTACTAAATAATAATTGAGGTCTATGCAGTTATAGTAGGTATCCAAGAATTGAATGAAGTTCCAGGTTTTTGTTACTCATATTCTTTTAATTTTACTTATATTTGATGTATATGTTAAATTCTATATATACAATATGATTGTAAATGTTTTTGTTTCAGGTTTCACTTCTAGTTGGTTGTGCTCCTCATCACAAAATGTTGTTGTAAATTGTAATAGTTAGAGAGTTAAGAATATTTATTATTCTTTTTATTTGATATTTTGATGTAATTATTATTTATTATATGATGAAATTGTAATATTTTAAATACAACTTCCACTCAGGCATGGGAAATTCTACGGCTTGGGAAGTGCAGAGGAAATAAAACAAAAAACAGAGATGAAAGAGACAAACGCCAAAAAGTATAGAAACACAAGACAACCTTCACAATTAACTTTATCAATTGCATTAATGAGAGACAAAACATGCCTATATATAGGCTTACAATTAACCAATAAAAGCTAAAACTAAACACCTAGTGGAGAAATGGAAATAAACACAAACGTGGACTGAAAGCTAGTGGGTAACAGTGAAGCCATTAACATGAAACGTGTCCCAATAATTTGAAACACTATTCAACACTCTCCCTTGCTTCAAAAGTACTAACTCCAAGTTTTTGTTGGAAATATAAATGTTTAGCTTGGGAGAGCGCTTTTGTGAAAATATCAGCTACTTGGTTATTAGTGTCGCAGAACTTCAACATTATCTCTCCTTTTGCTGTAAGATTGCGAACAAAATGATAATGGATGTCAATATGCTTTGTTCTGCTATGAAAAGTTAGATTTTTCGTCATTGCAATAGTGGCTTGCTTGTCACAAAATATTTTTGTTGCACCCGCTTGTTCTTGGAGAATATCAGCCAACAATTTTCGTAACCACACAGCTTGACAGGTTGTAGAAGTTATAACAATATACTCAGCTTCTGATGAAGATAATGCAACAACATCTTGTTTCTTTGAACTCCAAGTAATTGCTCCAGATCCCAAGTTGAAAATATTACCTGATGTACTCCTTCAATCATCGAGACATCCTGTCCAATCGCTGTCACTATATCTAATCAAGCTGAAATTTGCATCTTTGGAATACCATATCCCAAAATCAACAGTTCTGGCAATATAACATAGTACCCTTTTAGCAGCTCCAACATGTTGTTTAGTGGGACTATGCATATACCTGGACAACACACTTACAAAAAACATAATATCTGGATGAGTATGCGTTAGATAATTTAAGCCTCCGATTAAACTTCTATAGAGGCTTGGATTAGAAGTATTTTTACCATCTTCAAATTGTAATTTTTCATTAACATTCATCGGTGTTTCAGCCACTTTGCAATTGTGCATCCCAAATTTGAACAGAAGATTACCTGCATACCTCTTTTGTGAAAGAAAAAGACCATCCTCCACCTGTTTTACTTCTAATCCAAGAAAGTATCTCAACATACCCAAATCTGTCATTTCAAACTCTTTCATCATGCATGATTTGAATTCAGCAACCAAGGTTTCAAGGGATCCCATATAAATCATGTCATCAACATAAATGCATACAATCAGAAAATCCATATCATGCTTCTTTACATAGCGTGTTGGCTCACTTTCACTCCTTTCAAATCCATTATGTAAAAAATATGAATCAATTCTTTTGTACCATGCCCGGGGTGCTTGTTTCAGGCCATAAAGAGCCTTTTTAAGCCTATAGACTTTGTTCTCGTTTTTATTAACAACAAATCCTTCAGGTTGAGAAACATAGACTTCTTCTTCTAACTCTCCATTTAAAAATGCAGATTTCACATCAAATTGATAAACTGAAAAATTTAATTTCACAGGAAGAGATAAAAGAGTTCTCACTGTTTCAAAACGAGCAACTGGTGAAAAAGTTTCTTCAAGTCAATACCTTGACGTTGTGCATACCCCTTTGCTACAAGTCTTGCTTTGTACTTCTGTATACTGCCGTCAGCATCGTATTTAAGCTTGTACACCCACTTGAGACCAATCGATTTCTTACCATCTGGTAGATCTCCTAGTTCCCATGTTTTATTGTGCTTGATTGATGACATTTCTTCAACCATTGCATCATGCCATTCTTCTACTTCAACTGCTTCTTCAAAACAAGTGGGTTCTGTCATATACAAAGCAAATGAACATGATTCATAAATCTCTCGCAGTGATCTAAATTTTCTTGGCGGTGTTTCATTGGGGGAGTTTGATGTTGAACTCAAAGGAGAGGAGTTTGGTGTGGAATCTGCTGCTATAATTTCATCTTCATCAAGATGTGACAACTGAATTTCAGAACTAATATTCTCGGAGGTGAAATCCCAACTTGCATCTTAAATAAACACAACATTCTTGCTAGTCAGAACCTTGCCACTCACAGGATTATATTGCTTATAAGCTTTGGACCGAGTACTGTACCGGACAAAAATACACTTTTCAGATTTATTATCGAGTTTATGACGTGAATGTGGATTTAGCAAAGCATAAGCTATACATCTAAAAATCCGTAAATGGCTTACCTTAGGCTTGTTACCTTTCCAAGCTTCATATGGAGTCTGATTATAAACCGCCTTAGTGGGTGAAATATTTAAGAGATAGACTGATGTAGCCACTGCTTCTGCCCAAAATTGCTTTAGAATGCCCTTGCAATCATTAGGCTTCTACCATCTCAACAATAGTGTGATTCTTACGTTCTACCACTCCATTTTGTTCCGGTGTGTATGGTGCTATAAGCTCTCTACGAATTCCGTTCTCGTCGCAAAAAATATTGAATTCTTCGGACAAAAACTCTCCACCTCTATCTGTTCGAAGAGTCTTAAGCTGATATCCACTTTGCTTCTCCACAAAAGACTTAAATTTCTTGAAAATTTCAAATGCTTCTGACTTAGATTTCAAGAAATACACCCAATTCATGTGACTATAATCATCAATAAATAGCAAAAAATATCGACTACCTCTTAGGAATTCAATGCTCATTGGACCACATAAATCAGCATGTATTAACTCAAGACAAGTAGAGGCTCTCCAAGCCTTGCCTATAGGAAATGATGATCTACTTTGTTTTCCATACACACATCCTTCACAAAAATCAAGAGTATCAATTTTAGGCAAACCAACAACCATATTTTTATTGCCTAATAGTTGTAACCCTTTTACATTTAAATGACCATACCTCAAATGCCACATATTAGCTTCAGTTCTCCTTTTAACAACCAATGCACTACTTTATCATTAATGGACACATCAAGTGGAAATATTCTATTTGGAGTCATTTGAACAACAACAATCTTTTGACCCAATTTTTTTTATCATAGATGCAATGAGAATCTTTTTCAAACAGAACTGAATATCCAGCACTCAACAATTGTCCAACACTCAACAGATTATGGGCTAGATAAGGAACATACTGCACATCATGGAGAAGTTTTACATTACCATGTGAGGTTTTGATGGCAACAATACCTCTACCTTCAACTTTAATTGACTTGTCATTTCCCAGCCGAACTTCTGATTTTTGTGACTCATCAAGCTCTTTGAACAATGACTTTGTGCCTAACATATGATTAGAGCAACCACTATCGATAAACCACACATCATTTAATTTACCGTCTATAGTTGAGTGAGCCATAAACAAGTTACTCTCCTCTAAAGGCTTCTCTGTGAAGTTGGCATGCTTTTGTTCATCCTTCTGTTTAGTCCAACAGTCAACTTCTTTGTGTCCATATTTTTTGCAGTAGTGACACTGAATATTACTTCTAAACTGGTGTTGCTCACCAGCAAATTGATTTCGTCCTCTACCGCGACCACGGCCACGACCACGATAGCGACTTCTACTTTGTCCTCGGCCTCCTGAATTTTCTGCCTTCCCCTTGTAGGAAGATTCTCCTTTCACCTGAAATGCCTTCTCTTCACCTTTTTCATGGGATCTACTAAGCCTAACTTCATGGGCTAGTAAAGAACTCATCAACTCATCAAAAGTATAGTTAGACAAGTCTTTAGACTCTTCAATTGCAACAATGACATGATCAAAAATTTTTGCTAAACTTCTCAAAACTTTACTCACGACAATTTCATTGCTAATATTTTCACCATAAGACTTCATATGATTAACAACCTCAGATACCCTAGATAAAAACTATTGTACATATTCTTTTTCTTGCATTGCCAATGTTTCAAAATCACGGCGAAGAGTTTGTAGTTTTACGGCAATTACCTTTTTATCACCCATATATTCTTGCCGTAGAATTTCCCATGCCTGAGTGGAAGTTGTGGCTGCCGCAATTCTGGGGAAAATTTGATCATCCACTGCCTGCTGGATGAAAAATAGAGCTTTGGCGTCCTTCTTTCAATTCTCCTGTACACGTGGATCGACCACTTGATTCTCCTCTGGCTCTTCAAACCCATTCTCCACTAAGTCCCATAGCTCTTTAGATTTGAACATAGTCTTCATTTTAAGACTCCAAAAATGGTAATTTTCTCCTTTGAATACCGGAATTAGGGGCTGTGAAGAGGAGTTAACGCCATTGTTTGCCATGGTTGTAGATTCAGTGTTTGCCTCACTGCGTTGCATTCAGATGCTCTGTTACGTTACCCTTTGCCCAATGAGAATCGAACCTGGATGAGAGAAACTGTGTTTAGATCACTCTCTCACGCTCTGATACCAAAAGTTGTTGGGAAGTACAGAGGAAATAAAACAAGAAACAAAAATGAAAGAGACAGACGCCAAAAAGTAGAGAAACACAAGACAGCCTTCACAATTAACTTTATCAACAACATTAATGAGAGACAAAACATGCCTATATATAGGCTTACAATTAACCAATAAAAGCTAAAAATAAGGCGCTAAACACCTAGTGGAGAAGTGGAAATAAACACAGACGTGGGCTGAAAGCTAGTAGGTAACAGTGAAGCCACTAACATGAAACGTCTCCCACTAATTTGAAGCACTATTCAACATACTGAAGTGGGTCAAGTATTATAGCATGGGTGATTCCATTCAAATCCACCTTCCTTCTTATTGGTTTAATCATCTCTTTTTGGGATTTGCTTGGTATCTGTGCATTGATTCTGTTAGAGAAAGCTTCGATCTTAGATATGATTGCCATTTTGGAGAGACTTACCATTCCTCCCACGCTTATTCTGAACAGTTGTTGGTTCGAAGAAACGCTACAGAGCATGTTTTTGTAAGGATTAGTAGCGGATTTTGGGAATGGATATTTAAACATGATAACTTTGAAGAGGATGTAGCCTTTTTTAAATTTACCAGCTCAGTGAAGAATGAAATCAAAAGCTGCGGGATTATTCCACTGTATGCTCAAAAAGATGAGGATGATATCTGTGAAACATTTGACTTTCTAAATTTGGAAGTGTCCAAGTTGAAGAACGAAGAAGTTCGGAGCTTGAAGTTCAATGTTCCCACCAGGTGAGTTATACATGTTTTTATTTTCTATATCATGTTATGTTCTTATTGAGTAAAACAAAAGCTGCTAAGTTGTACAGATCAACGATGTAAGATCTTCAAGATGGATGATACATACGAAGACAAAGGAAGATAGATTGCTTCACAATGTGTGAAGAAAAGCAAACAAACACTTGGGATTCCTGCAAATTTTTCTCCATCGTTAGTCTCTAAAATGTTGGTTCTTGCTTGACTTGGTAGTTCAAGAACTCGCTCCTTTTTACACGACCCAATAGTAGCAACTGAAACCCCAAAACTAGAATGTATTATATGTAACTACAACAGTTAGTCTATTCATTATCTTTTTCAAAATCAAAATATTCCTTTAACTAGAAAGTCGTTTGTTATGTTGGGCTTGGATATATTACTGATTTTTAAAGCTCCTTTCCTTTGACTTGTCCAATTGACTTCTTGTTGTTATGCTTCAACTCTTTTGCTTTCCCTAACCATTTAGTACACTAGTTAGCTGATTTCTCATACCCAAAACAATTCCACTTCATTTATAAATGTTTTCTAGTACGAAAATCTTTTGATTTCGTCCATAAAATGACATCGTTATGATTTCTTTTAAATTGATTTTATAAATTCCCGCCAGAATTAAATCTCTTTAGTAACCTCTAACTAAAAATTCATTTGATTTCATCTATAAAATGGCGTAGGCCGAAAATTTCAATTTTTATTTTGAGGTACTTTCCCCTTCTTTCTACATTTCTCTAAAATCTCTGTCTCTCATAGAGATGGCAGTGGGTAGGGCAAGACTCGGGCCAGTCCAATCCAAGGCCAGATCGAGTTTGGACTGACCTAATTTTTTAATTTTTTGAAAGAAATTAATTTAATTAAAAATAATATGAAAATTTAAATTTAAATTAATTATTAACTGATAAGTAGAAATTATAATATATTTTACACTCCTATTTTATATTGTTTTAAATTATTTACATATCATATTTGAGTTAAATTATTGTATTTTCTTATTAATTATTCAAATTATTTAATTTTATATTTTATTTCTAAAAAATATAAATTATATTAAATATTTTCTTATTGGTTTGACCGACTTAAAATAAAGAAATAACTCAAAAATAGCTCAAAAGTAGCCCAGTCTGGCAGCAAAAAAATAGCAGAAATTCCAACAGCCCAAAACAAGCGCACTTCATCTGCAGAAATAAGCTGGATAAAATGCCAAAACAGTAGCAAAACACAGCAGCCAGAGGAAAAAATGCACAGTAAAAGAAGCAGATAAAACACAACAAGAAGCAACCAAAAAGCAACACAGAAGGAACAAAACGGCAGACGCAAATCAATAATTTAGGTCCGAGGCCGACTTCCTTCAGCTGATGGTAATCTAAGCTTGAACAATGAACTTTGGTCTTGATGATTATGCGTACCTTTGACTAGAGGAAACACTGGTAGCTCAAGTGGCTTCTCTGGTGCACCAACCAAAACCAGCTTTCCATGAGACTTCAATAGACCAATCAATGGAAACAGATGATGCACAACTACTGTTGAGAAGATAAACTTGTATTAATTATATTTAGTAAATCCTTATCCTTTAATCTGTATTGGTATGTGTGGTTTGTTATTAATTGTGTGGTGAATGTCTAAGAGTCGCTTTTATCGTTCCTATAAATATTGTTCCTCTGTATCAAAATGATATAGTGATATATACAGAATTTCCTCCTCTGATTTATTGTCTCCAACATTGTGGTATCAGAGCCACTTACGTTGAATCATGATGAATGAGATGTTGTTATAAATGGCTCATTAATGAAGTGGAGCTCCAACAAGTTGCGGGCGAGAGAAAAAAGGCACACGGCTGTGTACGATAGAGACCTAATTTTCTTAGGTTGTATTGGAAGTATAAATAGTCTCTAACTCTTTGGTTTTAAGAGTAGCGAGTATTTGCGAGTTTCTTGTAGCCGTCAAGAGTGATTTTCTCTCTCTCAATAAAGAATCCCAAAACCTCCCGTGGAAGTAGGCACATTGCCGAACCACGTAAATCTTGTGTTCTTGCTTATTGATTATTGCTTTCCGTTATTTTCTGTTCGTTCGTCGATTAATTCCAAAGTATCGATTTTAAAATCGCAAGAATAATTTTCAACAAACAATATCCTTAAACAAATCAAGAATCATATTAAACTGCTTCGTCTCCAACAATGACTCAATCAACATTCTCACAGAATCAAAACCGGGGAGAATTCCATCTCTCCTCATCAAACCGTACAAATCTACAGCTTTACCGTGCAATTTCGACTCGCAACAGATTGAAAGCAGCATGTTCGACAGAGCGATCTTTAATGAAGGGCAAGAAACGGCGAGAGAGGAGAGAAGCTCACACGGTGAAGGGAATGGTGATTTTGAGATAAGGAGATACTTGACAATTCTATAGGCGGACTCCATACGACCTTATTGAAGGAGTACTCGAAGCTTGTGGAGTTGTTCATGGTGGTCTGGGGCTTTGTCGTCATTAAATATGGATGGTGGACTAATGGGTTATGGGGTTGGTTCACAATGCTGTGTTGACACTAAGAAGAAGGAGAAAGAAAGACGTGAGATTGAACAATTGGAGCCAGCGAGAGGTAATCTGGAAAGAAGCTTCAATCCCCTAGCCATTTTTTAGTGTCTTCCAATTCTCGACGCATAAACCCTTCTTCAATTATAAAATTTGTACTTCAGTTGGAGTTTCTGATCCCCAACGCTACTTTGAATGACGTGGTTGCAAACTGTAACCAATCGATTGAGAGAAACTGTCCTTGTGCAGCTTGTGCTACGAGCTGGTTCAAGCTTCAAGCCTAATGCATTGTTTGGTTGCTGTGATTTATATACGGAAACAGAATATAATAGAACAATTGGAGACAGAACAGAACAAAATTTGGAGACAGTGAACTGTTTAGTTATAGTAGACAAAACAAAAAATTGTATCTGTCTCGAGGACAGAAATGTGTTTGGTTGCAGTTGACAGAACAAAAAAATTGTATAAATGACTAAAATATCCTTATAAATGTAATATGATTAAAAAATATATAATTAATTGATTATTTTAAAATGAATGATGTGTATTAGTATTTTCTAAAATTGAATCTATAAATAAGGAGTAAAAAATGTATTGCCTAAATATTTATAATAATAATAAAAAATAAAAAAATTAATAATAATAAGAATAATAATAAGTAGAAATTAATAATAATAATAATTAATAAAAATAAAAATAATAACAATAATAATAATAATAATAATAATAATAATAAATTAATAATAATAAGAAAAAATTAATAATAATAAGGAATTTAATAATAATACTAATAATTAATAAAATTAATAATAATAAGGAATTTAATAACAATAATAAAATAATAATAATAATAATAATAATAAGTAGAAATTATTAATAATAATAACAATTAATAACAATAAGAATAATAATACTAATAATAATAATAATAAGAAGAAGAAAATTAATAATAAGAATAATAATACTAAAAATTAATAACATTAATAATAATAAGAATTATAATAAGTACAGTTTATATAAAATGTCAGGGTATTTTGTTAATTTAGAACGTATACAGTTTTTGTTCCTGTCTCTATGTCTTCGTGATTCGGTTAAGGGAGAAACAAAAAAATCTTATCTCTGTCAACCGGAAATAGTCACAAAACTCAGAATCAAAGTAAACAAACAGTTTGAGAGAATTTAAGCGAAAACGGTAACCAAACACAGGGTAAAGCTCGGATTTTCTTTGATTTTACTGTAATTTTCAATTATATTCTCAAAACTTCGAATCAATAGCTTCATCTTTTGTTTTTCTCCGCCGTTAGGACTGATTGTTCTCCAAATTTGCCTGTTTGGATTTTTGATTACCAACGACAACAACAATAGGGTATTATAAAATTCCGCCAATACTTAAAATTTGGAAAAGTTTAATAATACATATCATTAACCTTAATTAATAAAAATGTTGTTTTTAAATAATTATTAAAACAGCGAGATTATCACAAAGATACGTGTTTCCCAAATCCCATAAAACAGGATTCGTAATTTTAATTAGAATTGATACAATGTGTATTTTCAAGAAGAAAAAAAAAACTTATACCAGTAATGCATTAATAGAATATACACGTTCAAGAAAAAAATAATTATAGTACTAGTGAACTTCTTTTGTGATATAAGAAAATTTAAAATTTAATTTTTTTAAATTTAAAATTTAAATTTTTTTTCTTTATTTAAACAAAAAAAATACGCAAGATGAACAGTATATATAAACTAATCAAATATCATTAATATGGTAATTTAAATTAGCCTTTTAAATTTGAGTTAAAAAATAAACTTGACTTAATTAATAATTTAAAATAATTATAATAAATTATCAATTTAGGTCAAATTTTTCGTTATTATTTTTAACCAAAATAAAAAGGAAGATATTTTTTTGAAAAATTAAAATGACAAAAATATAGAATTTTAAAAAATTAATTTTTTTTTCTGTTTTCTAAATATAAGAGTATAAAATAAAAATTCTTTTTAAATTATATAATTTGTAATATAATAGTATAGTTAAAATTTCTTGTTTCCTATTTTTAAATTTACGGATTGCCTTTGTAATTTAAATCACATGATATGATCGACATACTAACATAATATTATCGATATATGGAATAAATATTTATACTTCAACTTAGAAATAAATGAAAATTCAATTTCATAATAAAAATATTGTTAAGTAGGTTGACCTTGCCTAATTTTGTTCTGCTTGGAAGCGTGTCTGCCAAATTGTGTGTTTCTTTCTAGAGGCCTAACATCATAATATCCAAATGTTGATAATGTGCGTTGAACAAGCAAACCGGCGACTTTTCAATAAGGTAAATCAGGAATCCAAACAGGCTATAACCAAACCCTCAAATCTGTTAATTCTCCAACTATTACAAATGAATAGAATAAATATAATGCAATTTTTCGCATATTAACAACATTGAATCGTTATTATGTGTAAAAAAAAGAAAAGAAAAAGAAAAGGATGGTAAAATGAAAGTTCGGTTGAAATAAGAATACAAAAAGCTTGTTTGTCCCAACATCAAAATTATGAATTTGGATTGACTTTTCTTTTTTACTTTATATTATAAAATGAACATGAAGAATTCTGGTAAAGGGGAAGGGGCCTGCCTCCAGATAATAATAATGATGAATGGGGGAAATATCCGTGTTTGAATATGTGCGTGCATGCGTACTACGATTTGGCTGCAGAAGAACATGCGTCAGTCTTATAAAAAGCTTGAATAAGGTTCAAACTGAATTTTAGTCCTTTAGGCTGCTAAATCATTTGAACACATCTCTTCTTTCCAAAGAAAGCATCACACTCACAGCACCAGGCTTTTAGATGGGTAATACTCATCCCTCCAACATCATTACCAACGTCGGAAGTTCTCCAAACTTACATCACCGACACCGAAAAGAAAGCAAGTCGTGTTTCAGATCCGAAAAGGTCAGTTTCTGTTATATTCAAACCCATATCTTTGTGTCGTAGGTTTCTGATGTTATATCAATAAGAACTCTGGTGAAATTTAACCAGAATTCTACTTGGGTCCGGTCATCCACAAGTGAATAGCTTTTGTATTTGTCTTTTAACATTAGAGTTTGGCTTAGCAATCAGGTCCACAAATGAGGTTTTAAGTTAAGCCTGTGTTTGTCCCACCCCCATAATACCAATCAAAACTTGGTCCAATCTTGTTCCCGCTGCTCCAAAACGATGTGATTTTGGTTTCACTTTTTAAATTTAATATCAAAATAATGTTATCTTGGAGATGCCTGAACAAACTTGAACTAGACTCGATCGGGTTAGGAGCAAATCGGTCCCAATTCGATCCATTGTTATCTCTTGTCAAAATACTAACACTAACAAGAAAAGAGAAGTGAATGTAGATAAGAAATATAAAAGGAAAAATGCATCTTATTTGAACCCATGACTTTATTAAAAGTAGAGAATCCAAAAAGTATGTATATATATATTGATGAAAATATTGAATTTCAATTTATCACAAATTTAATACGTTATTATATTTATTATTACGTTCGATGATGTAAATAATATCTTAGATGATCATCATTTTCCTCATAATTAATATTCAAAGCTACCAAATCTTTCACGCGCACATGTATTAGGAAGCGGAGAAAGCAACCCGATCCCAATAATATTCCCAAGTGGAATCTGACGTCATCTTCGTTCATACTAAGTTGCTCCGCAAACTGCGAGTGATTCGTGAAACTTTTCAATCATTTGATTATTTAAAGCAACCATGGCCTATACCTATCCTATCCAACGTAAGAGCTTTCGAAACTAAACGACAGTGAAAACCACACTAATTCCTCCAAAAACGACTTCCAGTGAATCTTGGAGATCCAAAGCAGATCGTAAATTAGCTTTTTAGCTATTATGTTATGTGATGTCCTGTCTTTAGGGAAATAAATAAATATCGGAAGGTCAAGTCATGTGAAATTTTTTAAAACAAATAAAATAAAATTTAAAGATCCGATTTTAGCGAGTGAATGAAATATGAATTGCTAGTCCTAGGGTCTTTAGGCTTAGCAGGTCCAACTCCAGTTTTGCAGGCTGAGGGCTCACGAAACATCATCATCATCATCATCATCTTCTTCTTAGAATTACTACTGAAATTGTAATTTGCATATGAATGCAGATGGACACAGGTGGTGTGGAGGAGAGCTTGTTAAAGGAGTTTTACATACCTACTTACATACTCCTACCCGAAAGCAACGACGATGGAGTTCCTGAGGCACTCCCTCAGTGTCCGGTGTTAGTGTTTATCAACTCCAAGAGCGGTGGTCAGCTGGGCAGTGATCTCCTTGTAACCTACCGTTCTCTTCTGAATGAGAATCAGGTTTTTGATTTGGGGGAGAAGGCACCAGACAAGGTGTTACGGACTATATATATGAATTTAGAGAGGCGAAAGTCTGAGGGAGATGAGTTTGCGGCTGATATTCAAGGAAGATTGAGAATTATTGTAAGCTTTTATTTACAGAAGTTTTTAGATAGAAAATGACAAATGATGATATGCTTGTTTGGGTGCTTTAGGTTGCAGGTGGTGATGGAACTGCTGGCTGGCTTCTTGGAGTTGTCTGTGATCTCAAGTTATCTCATCCGCCTCCTATTGCTACGATGCCCCTGGGTACAGGGAACAATCTTCCATTTGCTTTTGGCTGGGTAAAGATTTTGTTATTTTGGATAATAATTGGAAATTTGTTGGTGGAAATGATTGCAATGCGAGGGATTTGATGAACTGCAAATGATATCTTGAAATGATAACATTTTTTATACATGTATGAGATTGCTGAAGTATAACATTTAGTTTTTCTAATTTCAGGGGAAAAAGAATCCCGGAACAGATCGTCAATCTGTTGTATCTTTTATGAAGCAAGTAATCAAAGCAAAAGAAATGAAAATAGACAAGTTAGTTGCCATGATCTCTCTCTATCTCAATCTTTCTTTTTTACCTACAATCCCTATTTTGTAAATCAAATTCAATCCATATGCTTTAATATTGATCGCACCATAATATCGATTGGCAATTCTACGTGGATACTGTACCCCAACTTGAGCTTCAACTGCGAGTCTGCAGTATGCATTAACACTAGTATCCTTTGGGTTTTGTTCCTCTAGAATGTCTTTTGCTTTTTCATGACGAATGACTTGATATTGTTCATCTAAAGGAGAAGTTTCAGTGACAATAGTTTTTATACAAAAAAGATATTACAAACTAATTATCCAAGAATGAGATCCAATTGACATGTATAAAATTTAGCTACACTTGCAATTCTGTGTAACACCAATATGAATTCTTTCCAACACATCAGTGAAGGTTCAGTTACTTCTCTCTCCAGATATGGAAGATCATATAGCACCAAATTAGACCTAATATATCAGATGTACCATTAATTTATGCAGATGTTCTTATGATATCCCGTCCCAAACTTGTGCTACGAATACCTTTCTACTATTCTTCTGGCTTCTGTAAAAACAGATTGGTTCTAGCTATTAGCAGACCATAAGCATTCCTTAATTCCATTTGTTAGTATTTAAGAAATCGCTATAAACTGTATTGTAAAGAATTGGTCTAAAATGCTATTTTTGGGGATTAGGGACTCCTGCAAGTTGTCAGACTGATAACTCGTCATGATAGTTTTTGGACTAGAAAGACAATCATTACTATGTTGACAAACCTATGTAGACTCTGTTCACCCTGCCTTTGCATTTTCATGCTTCTTCTTCACTTACTGTTTTAGTTCTCTTGTGATTCAGCTGGCATATTCTAATGAGAATGAGGGCCCCAAAACGGGGCACATGTGATCCCATTGCCCCTTTGGAGCTACCACACTCGCTACATGCATTTCATCGTGTTTCTCCAACTGATGAGCTTAATGTGGTAACATAATTTACATTTATCTCCTCCGTAATTTGTTTGTACCCTTATTTAGATATTTAAATCAACAAATTGTTTCACATAAAGCAGGCATGTATCCCTTGTAACTGTCCAGTTGAACCTTAGATTTCCCCTTCAATTTTAAGGATCTAAAACTCTTTCATTATGCCATTATGATTTAATTTCCCATTAGAACAGTAGTTTTCCCTTCTATTTTAAGACTATAATATTGTCCCTTGTGCTTGTCAAAGCTAAAAAAAAATTAAGCAAGGAAAAGTTTAGTTGAGTGGCAGTCCTGGGCTTATTTATGGTACCAGGCGAGCCACTAATATCTTTCAATTTCTTGCTTGATTAATATAGGACAAATCTTTGCAAGATTGACTATCAGTATGTTAGGTTCTCCAAGAGTTTGGCAGTTAGGTATGCGGATTTAACTCTCACTTCAGCCATATCAATGCTGGGAAAATGTTGTATACTTGCTTCTCATGTGAACAGTAGCTTGGTTATCATTTTTCCAAATTTGGGTCTTGTTTGTATCTTTTCCTACGCAGTCTTTTTGAAGCTTGATTGATTATTGAAAGAGTTCTTTTTGCCTTTAGTGTTTATCTCTATATCCAGTCACTTAAGATATTTCAACTAGTTTGCATGCCTTAGTTGAGGTAAGCATTAAGCCTTACTTGAGAGTTATTCCATTGATGTTGTGAAAATAAAGTCTCCAAAGTGAACGATATTTTTCAGTTTTAAAGATAAGCTAAAAATTTGTTTATCTTGTTTGGTTTCCTCCTCATAAAGGTCACATGCTTTACATATGCATAGTGTTAAATGTGTCTGACAACCAATATTTTGGCTTGTTCACAGGAAGGTTCCCACACATTTCAAGGGGGATTTTGGAATTACTTCAGCATGGGTAAGATCCTGCCATTAATGGGTAACAGCTGATGAACATTCTTGTTTATCTTTTGTCTATTTAAGTTTATCATTTTGATCAAAGAATATCCATTTTCCTTTTTATGCAGTAATAATACAAAAATTTGATATTTGAAAGTAGTAATAATGAAATACAAAAATTTCGCAAGGAGACATAGTCATAGTTGGAAGAGCATATACAGATCTATTTTAGGCTAGTAATGTTTTAACTTCTACCAAAAGAAAATCAAAATGAGGAACTACTGAAATCAAATTTCTTTATTTTTTTAATTGTGGTTGGATGTCATGTGTACTCTGATTTTGGAAGTGGGAAGTCATTATGTCTTGACAACTTGTACTATCTTCTCTGCAGGAATGGATGCTCAAGTATCTTATGCATTTCATTCTGAGCGAAAGTTGCATCCGGAAAAATTTAAAAATCAGTTAGCTAATCAGGTAGGCTTATCTGTCATAATTCTGTTCTTCGTTTTGCATGGGCAATTAGTCAAACAAAGCACCTCTTATAATTTCTTTCTTTCTGTGCTAATCTTTAATCTTTCTTCTTTTGCCTTTTTTTCGGGGATTTGTTTGCCTTCTGACTTAAAATTGATACTTAAATGTGCTATTATCAAAGTTGCGCATGAATTTTCTTTTGATGTCTGCCCACTATATTTTAATGTAGTCAATACTTTCAGCCTCCTAAAGAAAAAGTTCATATTGACCCTAATTTCTCAGCTTTTGAGGTGTTAAAGCATTATATCTCTCAGTTTGAGTAATAGAGGTAAAATAATATTATTATTGTCATTGTGATGATGATGATGATACATGCACACACGCATCCTATGTAATATTACTATTAGTTCCTTATGGGAGTATTTTTTGAATCTTATTTTGCAATATTTCTCTGCTACTATGAATAGAGGGGGGTTTAACCTACTTAATAATGGGTCAGTTTCTTGTGTCTTGTTATCTTCTATAATGAGTGTGCTATTTCCTTGTTGGCTTGGTACTAGAGTACTTACGCAAAGCTCGGTTGTACACAAGGATGGTTTTGTGCCTCTCTTTTTCATCATTCATCAAGGTTAGTGTTTGGGGATTAACCCCACTTTACATCTCCAAAATGATTATTTGAAATCTTTTACATGCTTTCAATCAATACAGGTTTCATTTGTTACAGCAGTTTCCTTTTCCATTTCCATTTTCATATTTTGTTTTCCATAAACAAAGTGCAGAAATTAGTTTTGAACTAACTGCAGAAATTTATTTAACAGAGCAAACTATTTTCACCCCTAATACATCAAATATATTTATAAGAATTGTGTTTAAAAAATTGTAACACATAGTTTAAAGTTGAAATCGGTAACATAGCATTTCAAAAAGATAGGAGTGAGAAAATAATATGTTTTCCAAATGTATAATGATGAACATGATAATCTCCTCAGCAGTTTTAATGTTGGAACTCCAGCCCATTTCTTTGCAAATAGACAGACAAAGCAATTGTTTTTATAGTTAGCAGTCAGATCCTGGGCCAATTTGTATACTATTAACTTTCTATTTGTACTGTTTGGCACTTGATGTGGCTTCATTGTCAACTGCAGGAACATAGCACATCTTGCAGAGGTAAGCATCATGAGGAGAAATAATAAGTGGCAAAAGTTGGATATACCCCCCAGGCAAGCATTTAAAAATTTCAACCATCGCTACTGGTTTCAATTGTTCGATTTGAATGCCAGTTTGCACAATTTCAATATCTTAGATAATTAGTTACTTTTCTCCTTATCTACAAGTCATGGTTTTTTTTTTTTGAAAATTGTATCTACAAGTCAGGTTGGCCATGAGCAATTGTTCTAATTTTTTAAAACATGATGTATTCTTATTACCATTTAATTTACAATGAACATGCTTTATTTAATGTTGCGCCTGCGAATCTGTAAATGTCACATCTCTTATAGTCCTTGTCATCTTGTCAATCTATATAAACTTCTTCTAACTACTCCTGCACATTGTATAGTTGTGGTTTTGGAATCACTTCTATAGAATGCAGTTTCCATTTAATGTCAATGTCAGGTAGGGGACTAATCTCATAAAATGTATCTGATCTGTATTCTTGACATTCCCATTGGAAAGAAAGATATAGAAAGCCTTTTTTTCGCAATAACAGAACCTTTTCTTGCGGTTTAACTCTTTTGCTATTTAAGATACTTAATAGAGTTGCAAATGAGGTACATAATACATCTATCAAAAGTGATACCATTGTTAAAAATTTAATGAACAGATTCCACTTCAAATGTTGTGATATGCAGCAGCATCCTTTATCATACCTCTGTTTTCAGCACTAGTTATCATTACGGAAAATTTGTATTATGTTAAACCATGTACCTCTCTTTCTGGTAAACAGCATCAGGTCAATTGTGTGCCTTAACTTGCCCAGTTTTTCTGGTGGTCTGAATCCTTGGGGAACACCTCATAGCAGGAAAAGGCATGAAGTTAGTACCTATCTGTCCTGCTTGTCTGTTTCTATTTGGGGTGCTGATGGAGATTCTACATCCCCAGAAACTTGCCTTTTTTCTTTCTAAGGTGCTCTGACAAAATACATTTCTTGATTTCCTGAAATAGAGGGACTTGACTCCACCGTTCGTTGATGACGGACTTATTGAGGTTGTTGGTTTTCGAGATGCTTGGCATGGGCTTGTTTTGCTGGCTCCAAATGGTCATGGAACTCGTCTTGCGCAGGTAAGAAGTGCAGAAGCAATATATGTATCTAGGAAACAATCTATGATTACATGGATTCGTTTTTTTTGTCCTTTTTGACTAAATAGGGGATGTTCTGACATTTCATGTGCATCAGAATAATTTTCTATGTAAGAAGCTATATAATCATATACAAGGCACAGTCTAGTTCTCGTGGTGATGCAGAATTCACAAAGTGGGTTTGCCAATGATCTCCTTTCGTATGGAATCAAATGAGATGATGTATAATAGAGATATGTTGATGTATGAGATGATGCATAATTGGTGTATATAATCAATTTCTTTTCACTCGAGGTATCTTTTTCCAATAGGCACACAGAATTCGCTTCGAATTTTGTAAAGGTGATGCTGACCATACGTACATGAGGATTGATGGGGAACCCTGGAAGCAACCCTTACCAGCAGATGATGATACTGTAGTTGTAGAAATATCTCATCTTGGACAGGTCAACATGCTTGCCACCCATGATTGCAGAGCAAAAAGCATCCATGATCCATATACGCCAAGCCCCCATGAGGATGAAGATGAAGATAATAACGAAGAAGAAGACTCCGTAGGTGATGAATGGAGAAAATTTGGAGCAGCTGACACGTTCAAGATTCCTGATGGGGTTGATATTTCTCATCTAAGTTGAGCCTTCTTACCAGCTTTCTTTTGTTAATGTTCACTTTTTTTAGTTGGAATTTCCATTTTTTTTATATGAAAACTGAACCTCTATTGTTATACACATAACAATCCCATTTAGCCGTCAATAATAAATGCTTGTTTATAGACTATAGTAGTAATCAATCAACTCGTTCCTTTTAGTCGTAACTGTGCGTGTATTCCATCAAGACTGAAGGTTATTTAACTCAACTGCCCAAATACAATAAGTGATCAATTATCACTCTCTTTTGTTCTTCGGTGCAAGCTTTTAACGTTTAAAATAAGAGAAGTAACAACAATTGGCTTATCACATCCGGAGACCATATTCTATAACATGGTACTGAAATAGTATTAACAAACAAAAAACGTCTGGTACTATCAGGAAAATATAATAGAAACAAATACAATATAAGGTAGAATTAAAAAATCCACGCTCACAAGCTTGAGATTTGGTTCTAAACAGTTGGAGGCTTCAATTTCTAAATCGAAGAAAGAAAGAAAAGCCACAACACTGAAACTTTTTGGGACTTTTATCAGAAAATATGAGCTGCCACATTGGACTGAATCACTGGCCTACATATTGGGGCTCGGGCTCTCCCAAACAACTCTTGACTGTCTCATTAGCCTTTTGGGATTCTGTCCTTTCTTCTCGTTTCTTCTTCTCCCTGTAAGCCAGAAGCAATATAACATTGCACCTCAAAACCAGAGCAAACATAAGTGCAATATACGTCCAGCCATATCATAAAGCCTTTTATCTAACCAATTACTACACCCCAGAGGTTCAGGGTCTGTCAAATAGTAATCCAGATTCGGTATAATAGCTAACCACCTGGAACATTTAACATTTTGGTGGGTTTATGAGATAAGGAATTTATGCATATACCATGCTTTCTGATAATACGATTATTTTTCAGATAGCTCTGAAACTGGAATAAAAAATATTTGGCTTTAATTTTTCTGAAAACTTTTCTCTCATTGCACATATCAAACCCAATTTTTTCACTTTGTGAGAGTCGGGTACATCAATTGTACGCAGCCTTGCTCTTGTATTTTTTACAAAGAGGTTGTTTTCATGACTCGAACCTGACCTTCCAGTCACAAAGGAGTAACCTTACCAGTTGCTCCAAAGCTCCGCCCTGCACTTTTGCATAATACTGTTTCTTAAGGAGGTTAGATTCCACAATTTTCGGCCTAAAATGCCATTGTTGCAGCCACTGGGCAACAACTAATTGTTAAAATGAAGTAAAAACCTTTCCTTCAACATTCTTTTAATGCAGTCACTGACAGAAACAACACCACTTAACACACAATATCTAAATTTAGAATTGAAGCACCAAGAGTTTGGTTGAGATCAAGTTAAAATGTAAAAGATTAAAGTTAAAGGAGGTCTAGCTTTCATGCTTACCTATCCACATACTCCTTTAGCAATTCCTTTGCTTGAACCAACTTTGACAGCAAATTGCGATACACATCGAGGTCTCGGTCCACACTTCTCTTGTTGACATTTAATGCTGCACAAAGCTGTTCCACAAAAATTGCAGATACATCAAAATCAATCAATCAAACTTCAATATAACCAGCTCTGTTCTGAAAGCGGAGGCATAGTAAAAGTTTATATAATTTCAAGAGTTCATAGTCTTCTCAGAAAAAGCATCTTAAATAAGCTGCTTCAGCAAAATTGCAATACCAACTCTTGATTTTGAGTGTAGGTACAAACCTTTATTCTTTTCCATAAATAAAGATCCAGAATATTTTTACTTTAGAAATCTTTAAGCTGAAATGGGAAAAGAATAAGACATGTTGTGTAACAACACGAAGGTCAAAATGAAAAGTTCACCAACATGTATAATTGATAATCATAGATTCAATCAGAATATGAGGTTTACTTTACAAGATAAAAAAAACTCAGTAATGCTTGTATCTTCACAAAAGATATGTAGCCTGGTCATGAAATAACTCGACAACTTCAAATGGGTAGGAATTCAGTCAATTTGGAGAAAACAATTCCTAGCGTAATGGGTTTTTGTACGTCTTTGTCTGTGAACCAAGACAAAGGGACAGAAACAATGGAAGATGCTGCTTGATATATGTTGAAAAATTATTTAGACATTCCAATATACCTTGAACTTCAATTAACCACACATCAACTTAGTTTTAGGGACCATTAACCAGTTCTTTATTTTCCTTTTTGGTGCAGGGGTTTTCAGAACAACTGCTTAATAGGTTAGGAGCAATTGGTGCTTGGAATTGTACTTGAATGGATTTGGAGGTTTCATTTTGTAACCATGAAAACTGTTACCAAATCAAAGAAAAAGAAACAGAGATCAGTACAAAACAGGTTGCAAAATCTAACCTTTTCCAATACTGTAGGTTCAGTTGCATTTGAAAGCTCAAGTAGACGAAATAATCCAACAGCAAAGAAACGACTGTAGCTGAAATTGCCACAAGAGGATCTATCTGCGATGTCCTTTAATATTCCCTCAACTTCTCCTTCTTTGGATGGGAAGTCAAGTAATGAACTTGCAGTCTGTGCCCTAGCCCATTCTTCCAATTTTTTTGCATCAATTCTGCAGATAAAACTTTAAACATAAATTAACAAACTACCTCAATGTTTATCTTAGTATGTAAATATCCTTCACGAATTGTTTTAACCAGAAAATGTTAACGTATGAAGTTGTATATTTTGTGTCCTCTAATGCATGGAGAAAATGCTAGTTCTTCCAATTTCCTCTTCAAGATCAATCACATAATGTTCAACAACCAAAATAATCTACACCAGGCACTATATCATTATACCTTTTCCCTAGAGCTAGAACTGTTCTGATGGTGCCACAGTACTATATTTACTGTGATTCATCTGTCACCGTGTATTGTCTTATTTTACCTAATAGTTCTTTCCTACATCATGAAAACATGGACCTAAACTGCTGCATATAAAGAAGCACAACCTTTTGAAGGCTTCAGACACAAAATAGAATATCTTATACACAGCTAGACAATAAATTCCTAGTAGTGCTTGACTTATGTATTCCTATAACCATAGTCTACATCTTAAATCATTAGCATGCTGATCTGCATTTGGAAGAAGAGAAATATGAAATCATTGTGTAAAATGAAAAGAAAATAGAATGAACATAATTTTAGTAAAGAGTTTCATTGCCCTTGCATTGAGTGAAGATCTATAAGTGCACCCACAAATATTGTTTTCTAATTATATAACAAACATCTCATCATCATAGGTTCAAGAATTAGCTAACAATTCTGTAATAACAGAAATATATGACAAGTTTTTATGCCTCACATAACATGTAATGTCATAATTGTTTTTGAAGACATTAAGCACGTGATTTTTTTTCCTCTGCACTTTAAGTCAAAAATCGAAAACCAATATGCAATCTATATAAGAGAAACGGATATAAATTGCATATTCCTTGTGGCTGACTTTAATGTATTCCAAATGAACTTGAGAAAGAAAAGTAAGCAAGCACACAGCTTAGACAAACCTGTACTGCTCTGGTTCTTCCTTCAAGGCCTTAATGTATGCTTGAAAAATGGCATCTCGATCCTCATCACTCGGGTAACCTTCCATAAGTTGATCATAGACAGTGACAAAACCAAGTGCAAAGACTGGATCATATTGGTATGTTCTCTTGTACCTCATCAGATGTTGCTGGACAATCAACTCCTGTAGAACGGTATTGTAGATACTTGGGATTGGCCTCTTATATGCTTTTAGAAAATTCAGTTTGGTTTCAGCCACAGTAGGCAAATCTATAAATCACAATTCATCAAAACAAATCACGACCCAGAAATAGTCATACATTTATTAATTAATTCTTTATAATAAAAAGTTATGCAATAAAAATTACTTCCTCCTAGACAATACAAATTTACCCACTTGTAATACAAATCCATAATCATGAGGTGAGTCACTCAAAACTTGCTATAAACCCCATTTGCAAATTGAATTTACTTATCCTCGGCTTCACGGAAACTAATGAAAACCACAGAATTTGATTGAAATGGGGAAGTTGGGAACAGTAAGTCACCTGTAATAGAGGACATGCAGTTGATGACCATTCGAGATGAGGAAGCTTTAATTCCCATATAGTGACAAGCAAAGCCAGCACGAATAGGGGAACTCCCAGTAGCAGAAGCCAGAGAACTAGTCCATGAAGCAAATGCTCTTCTCTGGCTCGAAGAATGCACTATCGTCGACAGTGAAACAGAAGTAAGAGCCGCCATTGTTGTGCAGCTAGTAGAAACAGGTGTGAGGAAGTGCAAAGTAAAGTAGGAGGAGAGAAAATTGCAGGAAAATATAATCTAAGTCATGCCATGATGAGGATGTCGAGTCGAGAGAGGGCGGACTGACTTCGGTTTTCTTATCCAGTATAAGAAATTGTGAGATTTTTAATGCGGAAGCCAGTAACACAGCGACAAGTGGGCAATTACCGTGATTTTGATTCGAGTTTCTTAAAAATTTGTCTTTCCTACTTGTGTGGACTGTGGCTGCTGAAGAAGAAATGGCATGTCACCACTTGGCTTTAAACGGATCAGGTTCAGGTTTTTGACAGGTTAGTATTATTTTGGTCTAATGGTAAAGTTCTCGTTACATCTTATTAGGGGAACAATTTGTGTCGTCTGATCTTGAGAGGCCTACGTTACGAACCTATTTATCGTGGGCTCAACTTGTTTTAAGGTCCAAGTGTTTAGGCCCATTTGTATAGGCCCATTATCTAGAATAGAAGTACGCGGAGATTGAACGTGGCAATTGCGTGATGGAAACATGGGAAGATTTCCGTCGCGAGATCAAAAAGCAGT
>JANIMX020000287.1:1643838-1656135 GCA_024582655.2 Erythroxylum kunthianum | reverse complement strand
GTAATTATTAACAAATATAATTAAATTTAAAATATCTTCAGAATATATAAATTTCAAATAAAATTTGATTTCATAATTAAAATAAATTTAAATTTTAAAATTATTTATTTTAATAAAATAAAAAATTTGTTGATAATTTATTAATAAATATTATATAAGATATTAAAATAAATTTAATTAATTAAAAATAATTTATCTTTAAATTTTATCTAATATGTAATTATAGTAATAATAATAAATAAAATAATATTGACATTAACAACTAAATAGGTTTTTATTTTTATTTGAAACAGAAAACTAAAATTTATTATAGAAAAATAAAAGTGGAATTAATCGGCCTCCAAATTATCCTAAAGGTTTATCATTTACGGATGACAGCCTCGAGTCTTTTGTACTTCCTAATTACATCACTAAAGTCCAAAATTATAATAAACATCTCGATTAGTGATGTAACCCCTCAATTAATATAGTTTTGTACACTATAGCTCCACATCATCATTACGTTTGCATATTCATTGATCATTTTCAAAGACATCTATGGGTTAAAAATCGCTGAGAAGTGGAGCTGAACTTGTGTTCCGTAAAAAAAAACGAAGCAGAACAACTTTTAAATTGGAAGAGAGCGAAAAGAAAAAATTGAGATAACTATCAAAAGAGAACTTTTAATGCCGACAATCCTTATGGTCAATCAAACTTCAAGGTTTTCTATAAAGAGAATAAACTTGTCTTCCTTAAATTCAATCATGTATTTCCTTTTTATTTATTTATCATGCATTATTTTAAGTGAACTAATTCTTAGTGATAGAAACGTTTACCTTAAGTGAACTAGTCAACTTAGAATCCACTAATGCTGACAATCCTTATGTTCAATCAAACTTGAAGGTTTTCTATAAAGAGAATCAACTTGTCTTCCTTAACTTAAATCTTGTATTTGTTTTTTTATCATGCATTATTTTAAATGGGGGGCAACTCCTTTGGGTTTTGAATTCAAACGTCATTTTTTACTTTTAGAGGGCTAGTCTTTCCATGTCAAGATATGTTGTTTTTTATATAATAAAAAAAACTTTTTTTCATAAATTTTGTCATTCCTTCAACATTTGTTTTTAAATTTCTCTTTTCCAAACCTTATAGTTTATCATTTTCTTTATCGTCTATGAAGATTTTCAATCATCATTTATATTCTTAAGTATTTATGGATCATTCCATGATTACTAGATTGCATTGGTCAATAATTGTACTTCTTGTTGGGCTATTGAGTCCCTTCCCATGTGGAGAAAACCCAAGTTTTTAAGAGACTCATTTTACTAAGCCCATTAGGGCTTATAAATAATGTTCCAGCAGTCACATAAGGGGGTGAGTGAGAGTGTCTCATTTTTAGGTGTAGCCATTAAAGAAAACAAAGGAGAATATTTTCTGCACTTAGGTTCAAATCGTCTAGCTTCTTTCAGTCAAATTTTGAAGGCGTTTTTGTGGTCTGATCATCGTGATTTTTTGAGGACATGTTCATCTCTGTGTGTTATTGAAAGTGAACGGTGAAGATTGGATTTGGACGGTTGTTTTGTGAGTTATTGGGTTGAGAACAGAAGCTGTCTGGGTATGATTTCAACAGTGACGGGTCTGATTGTTCTCCTCGTTTGGAAGGGTTTCCATGGTCCGATTGATCTGATTTTTGGTCAGTAGGTGAAGGACATTTGGAAGTTTATTATGGTCAGAGGGGATTGACTTTTGAGGTCGGGAAAATCATCTTTTGTTGGAAGAACCGAAGCCCTTTGTTTGTTATCTTTTCCCTTAACTTGTTAATCTAGTTTATTGGTGTTGTGACTGTGTTTATTAGTGCTTATAGCACTTGTTTTGGCTTGTGTAGCTGCTGTAAACATTGTTGATTATAGTGGAGCCTTTTGGTTTGGACCGGAGAGTAGTCCCGTGGTTTTTATCCTTCAAATTGAAGGAGTTTTCCACGTTAAAATTGTCGTGTTCTTATTTGTGTGAATGATGTGATTATTTGTAGTTTGTTAGATTGTTCTATTATTTGCTCCTCTTGTTCAATCAAGTGGGAAAAGAATTCCTGTGATTAGTTTTATGCATTGTTATTGTGTTGCCTCCTTTTTCCCTATCAAATTTAAGTGCACTTGAGATTTATATTGTATTTTAAAATGAAATCAAGAGTCGTTGAATATAAGGTAGACTTAAGGTTTTATTGTTAAATTAAGAACATTTGAACGACAATTATGATAATCATTTATATTTTAACCACATGATATTGTTATATAAATATAGATCATAATACCATATTAGGATGTTGATGAAAGTTTTTAATAATTAAAACCAACAAGATTAATTTATTAAAATAATCAGATTTCAAATTTCTAATATACAAAAAGTTATGGATTCGTTTGCTTATCCAAATTTTAATTGCGATACAATGCAAGTATAATACTATCATCTTCCATCATCTCTGAGAAGTAACTTTTCAATCCCTCCATGTATCAAATATGAATTGGATGTGGGACAAAGTTTATAATGCATAACTGTCACAACTTTAAGTTTGTGTTATTAAACCAATAATTAACTCGAAACGAGAATGGGTATCCTTACATTAGTGATTTCATTACTAAATACTTTGGTAAATATAATGCCAGGGTAATATTAGATAAGGTATTATATATATTTGAAAAAAATACATAGTTTATATGTGTAAATTGAAATTCAAAATTGTAAAAATTGGAATGTTTCTGTCTAAACAGATTTTAGAGACAACATATCGAATATTACTTATGGTCATATATGTGACCTTAAAATCTCACGGTACAAAAGTATAACTTATGTCTCTCAACCTTGCTTTCATCCTATTTAAGTCAATCTCAGAAGTACTTTGTGGTCACGAAATAATGTTAGTCAATCGGTCACAAAGAAAACACCTCCCTCCCGTTCCTAAACAAAATACATGTACGTTTATATTTTTCATATAATTTCACATCTGATTGAGGCACAAGGGTAAGCCAGGTGGCTAATTGGCTTTGTTCATCTTTCTGTTGAACAACTGACAGGATCCAGAAGAGGTTCATCTTCTTGGATCATCTATATTTCTTTAATGGACAAGTTAAGTAATAGAATATTGCAAAGGGTTACTAGTAGCTGCATATACGTATATGATGATTAAAAAATGTTGAATTAATCTATTTACGTAACACAGAAAAAGATGTCCATGAAGAAAATATAATAACTCACTGCCCACAAAAATGTAGATCACGTCTCTTAATTTAAATTTATTGAACACGTATATGGTATAAACACATGCAAGTGAACTGCTTGAAATTATCCAATCGACTCCTTAAAAAAAATAAAATGAAAGATTATGCACATTCTATTGAATAAATTCAAAGTTTGTTGGTAAACTCGTAATCTTCTCCAACAAGAATTTAACAAACATTTGTATATTTAACTACCGTGTATATATATATGTGTGGGTGTAAATGTTGTCCTTACTTCTATCTCCTGTATTGTATTTAAATAAGTCAACTGTAAGACACAAGTGAATTTTATTAATAAATCATACACAAGCAAACCCCAGCTGATTCACGACAAGGGTACATATTATGTAAGCAAATCTTATTTATTTAACTTATAAAAGCTTTAATTAAACAAATTATAGTGGCAGAATGTACTTGCATGAAGTTTCAACGACGTGGAAGATACACAGAAAGTTGTTTCATATCTTAATGCAGCCATACTTGTTCTCCACATATGCAGGCAAGTGTCTTCATGATAAAACTCATATGTCACGTAGACACCAAACAGGGAGACAGAAGATTAAGAGGATCTTGTACTGTATATTAAGTTTAACATTCTGCTTTGGGTAACACGTTGAGTAGAGAATTTGAACAATATTCTGTAAGTCATGGCTTGCAAGTATTATAACCAAATGTCCGACAATTCCTGCATACATCTGGATCTGGCGTTAACTTTTTAAACGTTAATTCGAAAAGAAAGGTCAAAATGTAAAGCAAGCAAAAGTTTCTGATATAATTTTACCCAAATGATTTGTGGTTGTAAGAAATAATATAATAAAGCAATTGACAACAACTCTGATTGTTAGATGAAGGGTGGATGGAAATTATCACCTGATTTTCAATGACTTTGAATTTGGTTCCACAGATGCAGCTAAAAGCATCAGGATCATGCACTTGGCCTCTGATGGGCATTTGTTAAAACAAGAGTACAAATTTGGAGAAGAAGCAGGGAAGTTGACTTTCCTTTTGGATGTGGAAAGGACAGACATGCCATTTTCTGCTTCGTGGCAAACTTCTTCTTGCCTTTTTTAGATTGGACAAGCAAATAGAAGTCACAAGCATCATTAGTTTGTTCCTTTTTGTAATTAATAAAATCACCTGCTTGAGATGCTTCAATATGATATGGTTTAACTTGAGGAAGGTGACCAAATTCAGACAATTGATTCATTTGTGTTCTTTTTCTTCCTACTTTTTTATTTCTTTAATTTTTTTTTTTTGCATAAGAGAAGTTGATTCATTACGTTCTTACATGTAATGTTTGATTATGCTGAATTCTAACCATAGAAACAATCAAACAACCTTTCCACACAAATTTTTTTTTCTCATTTTTCTTCATGTCAAGAAACTCAACTCCTCTAACTTCAACAACCTGTTTCTTTACAACAGTACAATCGACATGTCTTTAAACTGAAGTTATTTGATATCTAAATTGTTTTAAGACCTGACCATGGGTAGTAGGGTAAGTAACGAAATATGGTTCATAATTTATAAGAAATAAACCAACACTTTATCCATCTAACTATATTATTGGATATGAAAGTACTATGAATATGTTCTTTTAATTAGTTTATTCATTTTAAAGTTCTTCTGTCTATATATAATTGGTTTAGAACTGCTGGTGATATCCAAAAAGTAGAGCATGCAATTTCAAACAGAGACCAACTAGAAAGGAAAAGAGGAAACGTGTTTCTCTGATTGATACGCTATATATCCAACTACCTTACCGTCATTTCATTTTCCCTTTGGACTTGTAAAAAGAAAAGGTCAACCACAACTATGTTTGAATTTCCCACTATGATCCAGTTTCATTTATTTCTAGATTCATAAGCATTCACATTACACAACAATCATAATATAAGATAATAGGCTATAATTACACAACAATCATAATATAAGATAATAGGCTATCTTGTTCTGACACAAACATAATAAGATAATACATGGACAAATATGAAGTAATTACCTAGAGATGAACATATTTATTTTTAGAAGTCCTTCATAAAAATCTTCATTAGAAAAATAAACATATTCTTCACTGATTGAAGTCCATCTATATCAACCCCTACTCGTGTTTTGGAGGTGGGAATCACATGCAATATTTGATATTGCAGGTATTAACATGCCAAGAAATGTATAACAACATATAACTTTCTCCTATATAGGATTAGGCTATCAGCTTTTTAATTTACATCCTAATTTTTTCGCAGTAGATAAATTGATTTGAAATGTTTTACGACATCTGCATAATAAATTTAACACTAAACATATTTTCAATATAGTATACAGCCAACGGATCAACATTGTAAGAGCATTTTTACAAACCAACTTATATTTGGTAACAAATGTCATATATCGAGTCATGTTACAAGTAACCCAGACATATTTCTCTTAACTTAGCGGCATTTTAGTGTGCCCCCAGCTTCACGACCATGACGATTGCAAGTTAATTATGCACCCAGTTCTTAGCAATGTTGGTAGATGTGATTAATTTCATATCTTTTACGCATATATCAGTTTCTCTTTTGTAAGTTGTCATGCATATTGAGAAACGGAATATAAAAGAATGGTATCTGAAAAATTCTTGTTACCATTTGAGTTGAGACCCAACAAAATCACATTACACATGTCTATATCACGTGTCGCTTTGATTGTTATACAACACATACGACTACGTAATACAAAAACTGTCGTCAGAATTATCAATGAATTATGAATAATAGAAACTAGGTAGATACGTGGCATGAGGACGGCACCAAATCCTTTTGACTTGGAATCAATTACGCAGTCATTTTCTCACCTATAAATTACATAGAAGATATATCTTCCCACTAACATCGACAACTACTCACTTTTAGAGTCTTAGCTAGTTCTCAAAAATCCTCCCCCTCCAACCAAATCTCTGATCACCCATACCATAGCACTCTAAGCCGTTTTTACTTTCAAGTAAATTTCTGTTGATTTATTGAACTGAAAAAATGGGAAGGGCACCTTGTTGCGACAAAAATGGACTGAAGAAAGGTCCGTGGACTCCGGAGGAAGATGATAAGCTTATTACTTACATTCAAACACATGGAGCTGGCAACTGGCGCTCCCTCCCCAAGAATGCTGGTATACAGAATCATTAATTGTAACTTCTTGTTTGTGTATGTATCTGCTAACTTACATCCCTTGATTGATTTTATAGGGCTCCAGAGATGTGGGAAGAGTTGTCGTCTTCGATGGACCAATTATCTGCGTCCTGATATCAAAAGGGGAAGGTTCTCTTTCGAAGAAGAAGAGGCAATCATCCAATTGCACAGTCTTTTGGGGAATAAGTAAGACTCTCACCCATTTGGTTTCTGTTTAAAACATACTATTTTCAGGACTTGTACCCATAAAAACGACAAAATAATTGTTCCTGTAAAAAAGAAAAAAATAACGAAATCACCCATCTATATTTATTTTTTTACATTAGACTAACGACTTTATTTTGCAATGGAAGATGGTCTGCCATAGCAGCACGTTTGCCTGGAAGGACCGACAACGAGATAAAAAATTACTGGAACACCCATGTCAGGAAAAGGCTACTTAGAAATGGAATTGATCCTGTGACTCACGCCCCACGTCTTGATCTTCATGACCTATCCTCCATTCTAAGTTCAGCTTTATGTAGCCAATCTTTCCTGAATCTATCAAGCTTGCTGGGAAACCAAGCACTGCTTAATCCCGGTATTCTAAGGCTAGCCACAGCCATCTCATCACTGAAACAAGAAGACCCAGAGCTGCTTTGGCAACAAGTACAAGAAAACCAGCTTTGCAACTATATGCCTGAAAACCAAATTCCAATGTCGCAACCTAACCAGTCGCATAACCTAGTTCATGAAATTTCTCCCTGCAGTACACCTATTTCTCAGTTTTTAAATCAAACACAACTGATGCAAGCCAATATGGAGAAGTTTTCTGGAAACACAACAAATTTTACATGTCAGGATCCTTTGGAAACCAGTATGCCATCAACTTTGAATAACAGTTTGATTCCACAGACAAACTTAGTTTTTTGTAACACAGATCCTACAGTTTATGAGCTTAAAGAAAATTCTAGTCTCCATTCCGCAGCTAGCAGTGGCTACCAGAATCTGGGTATAGATTCGATCCTATCGACGCCATTGTCAAGCCCAGCTCCATTGCATTCATCATCAACACGTGTAAACAGAAGCAGCAGCTCTGAGGATGAGAGAGAAAGCTATTGCAGCAGTATGTTGAAGTTCGAAAATATAGAGAGTTTAAACCTTGAGGACCTCATGTAAATGTTGTTTAAGAACTGTTGGAGATATTGTAGGCATTTTACCAATACTGTGCTTTCAAATTATGGATTTGCAGTTGAATTTCGTATATAAATATGTAAAATTCTTAACGTTTCTTCTACAGGGTTATGTACTATCCCCTAAATATACACCCAAACGTGAGCTTTCCCCACTCACTGAAAGCTTCTCTATGAAACCACTGCTTCACTTAATCTGGTGCCTTGGCGGTGATTCCATACACTGTTAGAAAATGGAGCAATGAGCTAAACTTGATTTATTTTACTTGGTTCATGTATTTTTTATGCATGTACTATTTTTACTTTAAAAAACTTATAATTTCTAGGAGTTAAGTTGAATTAAATAAGTTCATTGTATTTTACGTATTATGAGGTGTCTTGTACACCTATAAATACCTGATGTATTAGTGCATTTGAAACCAAGCCAAAAAGCCAAGAAATCAAAGTACAGTGACTTATGAGTGGAAACAAGTAGTTATTTATGGATCTTGGTGAGAAGTAAAAAAGAAAATTTGTTTTTAGCAATGATTCAAAAGTTTCCATTAAAAGCAAAAGTGATGTTATTGTCCTTTCAAAAAATGGTCAAAACCCTCGAGCTCATAAACTTATTTCAAATGTATACTATTTTCCTTCTCTAAAAGCAAAATATCTTGAGCTTGGGACAATTGATAGACGATAGGTATGATATCCACTTAAAAGATGCATATTGTATAAAGCACATAATTTGATAAAAAGAGTTCCTATGTCAAAGAATAGAATGTTCTTATTCAATTTTCACTTAAAAAATGCCTTACTACACTTTGAAAGCTAGAGCATATAAAGTGATAGCAGGAGTTTCTATGTCAAATAATAGAATGTTCTTGCTCAATAGTTAAGCAAGAACAAGAACATTATATTATTTTTCATAGGAACTCTTACTATCAAATTATGTGCTTTATTTTTCAACGTGCAATAAGCATATTTTAAGTGGATATCATACTTTGATCATCGAAGGTGCTTAAAGACATGTGTCAAAGATTCTTCTTGGCTTTGACACATGAGATTTTCTCATCTAAATTTTGGAGGATTAAGTTTATTATCAAAAGAGCACATGGTGGATGAGTTGCCTTTTATTACTCAACTCAATCAATTAGGTGAATGATGTCTCTTAGGGAAGCAAGTGAGAAAGACCTTTCTAAAGGAGTCCGCTTTAAGAGCCATCAAGCCACTTCAACTAGTTCATGTTGATATTTGTGGCCCAATTAAGCCATTCTCTTATGGTAAAGTTAACTATTTCTTACTCTTCGTTGATGATTTTTCTAGTAAAACTTAGGTTTATTTTTTAAAAGGAAAGGATGATGCTTTTGGATCCTTCTAAAGATTCAAAACCTAAGTGAAAAATGAGAATGCATTTTCCATTAAAGCTTTGAGAACTGATAGAGGAGGAGAGTTCACTTCTATGAAATTTAACAAATTATGTGAAGCTAATGGAATTTGTCATTTTCTCATAGCTCCTTACTATTCACAAAATATTGAGTTGTGGAACATAAAAATAGATCAATTCTTAACATAGTAAGAAGCATGCAAAAAAAAATTGCCTAAGGAGTTTTAGGCTGAAGTTGTCGCTTGCGTTGTGTACTTGTCCAACCTATTCCTTACCATAAGTGTTCATGGGATGACACCTCAAGAAGCTTGGAGAGGTAAGAAGCCTATTGTCTCTCATTTGCATGTTTTTGGAAGCATTGCATATGTGCATATTCCTAAAGAGATGAGAAAAAATTTAGATGAAAAAAGTGAAAACTATGTCTTTGTTGGATATAGCTCAAATTATAGGGGCTATAAGCTGTTTAATCCTACCAATTGAAAGATTGTGATTAGTAAAGATGTTGATTTTGATGAAGAAACTCATGGAAGTGGGATGTCTCTCAAAATAAAGAAAGTATTTCATTTCTTATGCTTGAAGATTCAAACCATGAAGAGCATGAAGATATTGGTGTTACACCCCACTCACAAAGAGATGAATATTCTTTTAGATAGCATAAGGATTCTAAAAGAATGAGAAGTCTAAAACATCTTTATGAGTCCGTGGAGTTGATAGAAAACATAATAATATTTTATCTCTTTGTTGATTCCGAACCACTACACTTTGAAGAAGCTATACAAGAAGAGAAATAGAGACTTGTAATGGATGAAGAAATCCAAGCAAATCAAAAGAATGACATGTGGGATTTTTCTACTCTTCTAAAGGGGAAAAAGGCAATTGGTGGGAAATGGATATATAAAGTAAAAAGAAATGCTCAAGGAAAAGTAGAGAGGTACAAGGCAAGGCTTGTCATTAAAGGCTACAATTAACAACATGGAGTTAATTATGATGAAGTGTTTTCTCTTATGGCTTGATTAAAGACAATTCGTTTAATCATCTCCATGGCTGCATAAAAATAGTGGAAGATCTATTAAATAGATGTCAAGTCTACCTTCTTGAATGACAACCTTGAGGAGAAGGTGTATATCCAACAACCATTTGGGTATGTGGTACAAACACATGAAGATAAAGTGCTAAAGTTGAAGAAGACATTGTATGGTTTGAAACAAGCTCCGAGAGCTTAGTATTGTTATATTGACAATTATTTTCAAAGTCATAGTTTCATTAAATGTCCAAAAAAACATACTCTTTATGTCAAAGAAGGTGAAAATGGAAACATTATTCTTGTATGCCTATATGTTTATGACTTAATCTTTACAGACAATAATCCAGATATTTTTTATGAATTAAAAAAAAGAGATGGTTAAAGATTTTGAAACAACTGATATAGGACTTATGTTCTATTATCTTAGTATTGAAGTAAAGCATGATGAAGATGGAATTTTAATTTCTTAAGAGACTTATGCAAGAAAAGTTCATAAGAAATTCAAGATGAAAATTTGTAAGCCCATGAATACCTAAACTAATTGTGCAACAAAATTGTCAAAGTTTTATGAAGGTGAAAAGGTGGACCCAACTCTTTATAGAAGTCTTGATGGAAACTTGAGGTACTTAACTTGCATGAGGCCTGACATTCTTTTTTTAGTAGGATTTATAAGTCATTTCATAAAAAACTCCATTTATCACTCACATGACAATGGCTAAAATAATTATGCAATATGTCAAAGGTACTATTGACTATGGATTGAACTATTCTCTTTTACCTAATTTCAAACTTGTTGATTATAGTGATAGTGATTGGGGAGGTGATATTGATGATAGAAAGAGCACAAGTGGATTCATATTTTTTTGTGGGTAATTCTGCCTTTACTTGGAGTTCAAAGAAGCAACCCATTTTGACTCTTTCTATACATGAAGCTGAATATGTTGCAGCTGCTTCTTGCATTACTCATACAATATGGCTGAGAAGATTGTTGAAGATGCTACATGTGGCTGGAGATGAAGCTACTACTATTTTCATGAACAACAAATCTGTCATAGCATTGAGAAAGAATTCTATGTTCCATGATCGAAGCAAAAATATAGATACAAAGTTTCATTTTATAAGGGAGTGCGTTGAGAACAAAGAGGTTCATCTTTCTTATGTGAAAAGTGATTGTCAAGTGGCTGATATTTTCAACAAAAGATTAAAGTTTGAAAGTTTTGTAAAGCTGCGTACATGGATTGGAGTCATAAAGAAGAATCAAGTTTAAGGGGAATGCTGGAAAATGGAGTAATTATGTTAGGGGAGAAATTAATTAAACTTTATTCGTTTTACTTGGTTCATGTATTTTTCTTATGCATTTATCTTTACTTTCAAAAACTTATAACTTCTAGGAATTTAGTTGAATTAAGTAAGTTCATTGTAACTCATGTATTGTGAGGTGTCTTGTACACCTACAAATACTTTATGTACTAGTGCATTCGAAACCAAGCCAAAAAACCAAAGTAAAGTAAATTTACAAAGAAAGTTTGAGTGTTATCCCTTATATACTTATCTCCGTATTTTCCTACATAGAGAAGTCTATTGTTTTCCTATTATATGATGTCATAGCAAGTACAAAAAAAAGCTACTACGATGAAACTGTTGAGATTAAGATCATGCTTTAATAGCAACATGTTAAAGGAGAGAATAAAATTTTAAATTGCGATTTCGTAATAATAAATATTATAAAGATTCCTTTTCTTTTTTTGAAAATTTTAAAAATATATAACTTAACAAAAAGGAATTAAACTATAATGGAAATTAAGTTGAGAAACTTGCATAACTAAGCAGAGGAGCCAAACCCATACACAAGGAGATAACTATAAATGCTCAGTAATAAGCAAACTGTTTTAAAGATGGAGAAAATATCAATCTTAGCAGTCAGAGAGCATAACTAATAAGATCCATATTAGATCATGCATTCTAATTACATGTAGGGGAGTTCTTTTCTTCTACAATATGGACTTTAATTGGATGATCTTCCTAAAACAACTTAGGAAGTTAAAATAATCTCCTTGTCGTGATGATATAAAAGCCACAAATGAGATGGAGCTTTTGAGACATCATCTGCTCCCTTATGAAATAAATCAATTATTATAAAAGAACTGATTTGTGCTTGGCTAGCCCTTGAAAGGGCCTCAAGTTCCTTTCTTTTCACAATTTATAAACAACATTCCCTAAAATCATTCTAAAAGCAATATGGTTGTCACGACCCAGAACCACCCAAGCCCGTGACAACCGCCGCATACCCGAACTAAGGTTACGCGCGATACCCTTAATT
>JANIMX020000287.1:6953-20497 GCA_024582655.2 Erythroxylum kunthianum | reverse complement strand
CTAACACACTAACAACAGAAACATGGACCCACAAACCTGCAATCTTGGCATTGTAAAATAAACTTCCCCTCCTGATTCCCTATTGAACTTATGGAACTCGTATAAGTTTGCCTTGAGAAGTTCACAAACAATCAACAAATGTTCCTGCATAAAGAAAAGAAACCTGAGTAAATAATGTAGCATGTTTTAATGAGTTCAAATAACGTCCAACTTAAAACTTAAAAAAAAATTAGCGACACAGGACACAGAACCCAGAATAGGGAATTTCATGTTGAGCCAACATAATCATCAAAACACCCAAACTGTAATTGAAATCTAAGTTCAAAAGTTTAAAACAGTAAACAAGAAAATTGGAACCAGTATTCAGTTTATATCAACCTTTAAACAATCTTCGGAATACTATACAAGCTTACAAACCGTGAATTATGCTATTGTTCAAAGCATGGACCAGAATTTAACAATTTTGCACTCTAACCAACAGGAGTACTTGTATATCTTCGAAACATAAATAAATTAGCCATTTAGTTTTCTTTCTAACTGTAGCAATAAGATTAATGTTTAAACATGGCAGCATATTTAAAAACGAAGGAAAATAATTCAAACCAGGTAATGCATACAAAATTCCAGGATCTATTTTTCTACACGGATATCACTATCATGCTTTTATTTGGAAAGCTCGAGTGCATATTTATTGGGTAAAAAACAACAGTTAGAAAACATGAAAATAACCATTCTAGAATTTTCCTTCTTCTCCCTGGGAATATATACAGCGATTACAGTCAGGGTAAGCAAAGGTAACAATTTAGATCGTTAGAAAGTGTTACGCTTTAACCTCAGAATATCAGACTGGTACTGTGTAGCATTTATGTGAACACAGACCTTTCAACTACTCAATTATGCTTTAGAAGTCTAACTTCATATTGTTATGTTCTCAAAACACATAAGCTATAGAACTATACATGGCAACATTTCCATTCCTCAGCAAAATTCAGCACAGTTTCACAGCAGAAATACAAAATCTATGGCTGTGTTCCACCCACATGATTCTTCTGAACACAAAATATAGAAATTCTGAAATATCAGTCCTTCAGAGGAGCCCAAAGAATGGATATGACAATTCAACTTGAAATAATACTTCTAAAAGAGACAAGACAAAAGAACATTAGACTGGCCCGAAATACTTGATAAAAATCATTCACTGAATCAAAGAGACAATCCAATAACTCTATCGGAGAATGATTATTAAAATGCAAGAGTACTTAACAAACTTTTAAAGTTACTACACAATCTGTTCCTAAATATTCTAGATTAACCTTTTAAATTGAGTTCTATTAACATCCTAGAAGTTGCTAACCCTTGCAATCTGCTAATTGCAGCCTTAGGTTGACATGCCAATTAAATTTGCAAAAGTCTCGCTCCAATATGTGATGAATGAGTCAAACAATCCTCCAAAGTCAACATGATGATTTACCCTTTTCCTTTTAAAGAGGAAATAAAAAATAACAGTTTAAGGTTTGAGTCTTCTAATTCTTGCATCACTCAAATGACTTAATATATTTAAGGATTAACCATTTTCCCATATCCTACCCACCTGAACTACAGAGTTTGATGATCGTTGCAACTTTCCAGAAATTTCAATGCTCTTTCTCTATCCTAGCTTAATAACCATCTCACTTGTCTCCCTTGCTCTCAACTCTTCCCTGCAACAACTTTTTAATCGACTAATGTTGATCTACTATGGAAGTGGCAAGTATTGCAGGACATTAACGGCTGTGCAGAACTAACAATTTGTTATGACAAACAATAAACTAATAGAAAATTAATGACATAGGTAAAGAAAACTTACTCGGTAATAAAAATAATCATACAATCTGAGAATATGGTACTTGTCAGCCGGATCATGCTTGTTGATATACTTGAGAAGTTTTATCTCATCAAGACTCTGATCAAAGAAGTCCTTGTTGTTCTTTATAATTTTGACACAGACATCCATGCCTGTGTGGAGGTCATGTGCTTGTATAGCTTTACTGAATGCCGCAGATCCAAGATACTCAGTCACATGATAGCGCCCAGCTATTATAGAATTCAAAACAACATGGAAGTTCTTGTCCTCCTCAAAGCCAGTTCTGGAAAATTAATGCAAGACTTTAAAGTTAAAATTCAATTTCAAAGTAAAGCCAAGAGTAGGATAGCAAAATACAAGGAGAAGAAGAGAACAAAAACAACTTTTTCTCTTGAATATGTCACAAAAATGACATAAGCAAAACAGATGTCTGACACATGAAGAGTGCAACAGAAAACCACACTAATAAGCATAACTCGTTAAAAAGCATAACAGTGATGAAAGAAAATGAATTCCAGAGTTGCTAAGACTTGTTGGGGTCATCACTCAGCATGGTAGCACTTTCACAAAGTAAACGAGGGTAAGGAGCATGTTTTAACCAAATATACTAGTGTTAACCCGGAGGTACAAAACTTGTGGAGGTTATAATTCAGCATGACACCTCTTTCACAAAGTAAATTAGGGTAAGGAGCATGTTTTACAAGATATTACTAGTGCTACCCAGGAGGTATAACACCTCTAACAATTACTAAAAAGCATAAGATGCACGCTACTAGCGCAGTTCACTTTGCTTTTGTTGCGGAGGTCGCTGCTTTTCATTTTGTTAGGAATAGGTGCTTGCCCTTGGGTGATTGGGGGAAGAGGGCATTTCCATCGCGAAGGATTCAGATTCAATCCAGCCACAGGTTCCCCTACGGCTACCTTATTACAACTTCACCCCCATTTCGCTCATCGCTTTTGTTCAATTATAAAAAAAAAATCAAGTTGATGAAGATTTGTAGCATCATTCAAGTAAATACAAATTGAGATCGTAGAAACATGAGCTTGTAATATAGCTACACCTAATTCCAGACCGGTTAATGCAAGAACTATAAATAAAGGACCTAGATCCCCTATGAAATATAAAAGATCATTCATACATAGCATAGTCCAAGCGGACCCACTTAAAATCTTTACTGAACTATGACCGGCCATCATATTAGCAAATAAACGTATTCCTGAGCTTAATGCGCGAAAACAATGAGGGATTAGCTCAAGGAGTACTAAAAAAGGTGCTAACGGCAGTGGGACTCCTGCGGGTAATAAGAAGCTTAAAAAATGAAGCCCATTTCTTTGAAATCCCACTATAGTAATGCCAATAAAAATCGAAAACGAGAGACCCAAAGTAATGAGAAAATGACTTGTAACCGTGAAACTATAAGGTATCATACCCTGGAGATTACGAAATAACGAAAAAGTCAAAGTAACCGAGATGCAAGGGAAAAACTTTTGTTTAACATTTCCGGAAAGACCACCTATTTGTTCGTTTACCGGGTTCGGCACGAAATCATAAAGAAGCTCTACCAAGGATTGCCAAGCATTTGGTACTGACTTTCCTCCTCCGTTTTTAGTAACAAAATGAACCAGAAGTAGGACCAAACTGAGAGTTAGCAGCATAAACAAAGATGGATTTGTGAATGAGAAATACAAGTTTCCTATATTCATAGGAATCAATGGGAGAATGGAAAATTGCTCAAGTGGGCTGTTGGGTGTAATCGTAAAAAACACTATTCATTTCATACCTGTAGTTCCGCTTCTTGCTCTCAAAATTCAAAAAGACTTGTCGGAAATGACCGGTTGGCTTAGTCCAACCAAGAAAGAAATGGGAGTAGCGGGCGTAAAAGTTGCTTTCTTACGAGATTGATAGTTGGATGAAAACCGTGCTCCTAAATGAGGCCTCTCCTTACAATTAAAGAGTTTAGAAAGGCTCTTCTTTAGCGTAGGGGAAGGAGCTCTTACTTCTTAGAAGTAGATGAGCTACCTAGATCTTTGTATATACAGGTCTCTATAATTGAAGAGAGAAGATAGGAAAGAGACAGAGGAGTACGCGAAAGGAAAGAGGGAGAAGAGAGCTATTCAAGGCTACTCGACTCGATGGGGAAGGGCTTGCTTGTGGCGAGCGGGCTTGCCTATGAATACAAAGAGACTCGTTTCCGGCTTGGCTTTCAGGCTCGTTCGCTTAGGCTCGGGGAAGGAGGGCTCAAGTCTTAGGTGCTGGATCTTGCAGGCGTAGCTAGTCTGTCTTTGTTTCCTTGATCGGTCTCTCTTCTTCGTTCCATCCCCCGTTTTGTACTTTTAAAAAGGGGCGTGCTTGGTTGCCCTAAGTGGGGAATCCTCCCTTGACACTCATAGGTCGAGTTTCGGCTCGATTGACGGATTATTTTACTGGAGATAAGACTACGTGGTTAAAGAAGACCATCTCTATGGATGCGAGATTGCTGTTAGAATAGAAGCATCGGCCCGGTCCCTTTATTAGCCTAATGGGAAATCTAAGGAACCCAATCAAACTGTTACGCTTGACTACTTCCATCCTTCCTTAAAGCCAGAGGCTCCATAGATAGGCTTTACGACTTGAGTCCTTCCTTAGCTTAAGGACTGGACTCATCTAAAAGTCGGAAAATCGACTCGTAAGAAGCTTAACACACGGCAGTTACGCTTGATTTGTTGTTAAGGCCCAGACGAGAAGAGGAGAGCTCGTCTCTTTAAAGACAAAGCAGGCTAGAAGTAGGGTCACGCTAACAGACAGAGAGAGGAAATAGCAAATCATCATTCGGCGCGTAGTGAACTGCCAGATAGATCAGCACAGCTAGGGAAGCCGTTGAAACCCGATCATTCGAAGCCGCACAGACAGACCGAGGGCCTGGTGCCTATGATGCTACTGGTACTGGTGCCGCTACCTATGCCTTAGCCTCTGTGAACTATGTGCCTTACTCTGAAAAAGTGGGGGTGCTAGTGATGCTTTCGATCTAACTACCTCTGCTCTGCATCTGCATCTGTCCATCGTGCTCCAGCTCACTCCGATGCCTGAAATGCTACCCGTGCTCCTATCTCCGCTCATGCCTTTGCCTTTAGCATCGATGAAGATTCAAGCTCTTCGACTGGAGCAAGGCATTAGACTATTCCGATTATTCAACCATTTCTTTCTTTAATTGCGTATAAAAAGCATCTAGGAATCGACGGTGGTCACTGATTTTGCATCTCGACTGGGGAGCATGAAAACAAGACTGGAAGGGGGCTCAGGTATCAACGTCCTTAGCCCGCATTGATCAATATCAATAAGAATAGCAGTCGTATAGGTATAGGTTAGCGCTTCCTTGCTTGCATCCGAAGTAGCGATTCCCTTCTTCGCTCAGGAAAGTAAGAAGGAAAGGCAGAGTGGGCAGCCGCTGCTCCTTACTTAGTCAGTCTCAAGGGGCTTGCCTAAGCTTCAATCTATGATTCCATTCCTGTAGAATCAACCTAGTGCTCTCTCAACGAGGTTTTTTGCCAGCGATGCTCGAAGACGAATCGAATAAGCGAGCGCAGCTATTTCATCCGACATCTCTTGTCGTTGAATGAAGACAGACGGGCAGCAAGAATGGCTCTTTCTGCTCTTGGAGGAAGGCAGTCTTGGTGCTAAGGGCATGCTTAAAGAAGCGAGTGACTCTTAGACTTAGAAAGGTAGCGAAGGGGCGGAGGAGAGGATCGATGCAATTGAGCTCGACTGTAAGGAGAGGGTATAATCTCAGGAATTATTTTAGCCTTCTCTTCTCAATGTCTAGAATGGGTTGGGCTTACTTCAGGGAGTCAAATCAAAGGAAAAGGGAGGAGGAGAAAGGTCCATTTTTTTATGAGTCAATGCCCGTACCAGGCTCAAGGCCTTTTTAAAAGAGTCCGGAGTAGTTCAAATCTAATACAAAGTCTGACGGCATTTAGATGGCTCTTTAGCCCTAGCCGGAGAAAGTCCTAATCAAAGCAGGAAAGAAAGGAAAGCTGGAACAGATTGTTTCGGATAGCAGTCTTAGCATAAGGAAGGCGATTTCAAAGCGAAGCTCTAACTGGCACCTTAGCTAGTCCGAAGGGCTGCTACTAAAGCCGATAGAGAGGAAAGGAAGTGCTGCGGCATCAAACCGGGGTCAGTAATCGAGTCCTGGGTTCCCTCTTTAAGAGCCGTCGGAGCTTAGTTTAATCCAGCTGGGGACCACTGGAGTTTCATTTCTGGTTTTCCAGACTTGTTTTCATCAACGATCTTAGTCTTGGGACGAAGGGGAATGCCAAGCCACAATGATAATGGATAGGATAGTCATTGTGACCCCGAGGCTTGGTGTACATAGCAAGAACCCGCTCAAAGTGACGAGATCTTGTATGACTGAGTTTGGCAAGGACCCTATAACCTCCACCGCCTATCCTTACCCACGGAGCGGTAGAGAACCTTCGTAATGAATGGATATTTTTTACATATAGCCATCAGACCATATGGATGATGGTAAGCAAGCAAACAACGAGCAGATAAATCCACGCGTCCACCCTTGACGCAAAAACGCTTAGCAAACTCAAATGCACCAGTGTAAGAAATCATCCATTTTTGAGTTGAAATTGAAACTCCTAATTTCTGAAGACACTGAAAATCAACTTCAGCAACTTGCGCATCAGCGATGACAACAGCATCACCGAGCATGGGACACATCAACTAAAGTGGTTTTTGAACGAGCCCTACCGGCTTAGGGGCAGTTGTTACTAAAATGGGTGTACCCGGAACTGGGTTCCGATCTCTAAATGGCTCTGGATCTGTCTCTACATCTGGAGTATCTGTAACAGGATATGGAACTCTATTTCGATCTGAAACTTGAAGTGGTGGTCCATAGCTTCAACTGATACTGCTTCTAGCCAACATCGGCTATGGATCACGACCATCATCATAAGGGCATCTCGGTATGGGGTTGGATCATCGGCCCTGGTGATGGCTCCCCTTACTAGTAAAGGGAACTAGAGGGGATGCTATTGGTGCTATCGGTACTGCTCTCGTTATCATCGGCGGATATGGCTCTTTTTCTATTTTCGGGGATCTTTCTCTACTGCTGTTGGTATCGGCTTCTGGATATGCTTTTGCTTCTACTGGTGCTTATGGATCACTTGCTGGATCGAACTCAAAAACGAAGAGATTTGATCGGCCCGGCCTCGGGTGGTGGATCGAATGAACACTCAACTGCGTCATCACGGCAGCGATGGATGTCCAACCTTTATCTCTCTTCCTTCTCAATAAAGGCGGGGATGGACTCTGAAAGACTCCTCCGATCGGTTCCGAAAGTCTTTTCTTCACCTTCTCTTATCGGCAAAAAGCTCTTTCTGTTGCATCGTGAGCGTGGGCATATCTGAGGCTAAAGGGTGTGCCCCTCTCTCTGTCTTCAGAGCGTCAGTCAACCTTCCTACACAGCACAGATGCGGTTGTATTTTTCGCCCTAAGATTACCGGACTGCGACAAGAGTAGTACAGTGTTCTAAAGCCTTTACAAGCGCAGGCTCTCACATCGGTAGGGCAAGTAGACCTAACATTTTAGGAAGTTCACTTACTCTCCTTACAGTCGAGCGGCTTCACTCCTTTTCTCTGTTTGCTTTGGCTAGATATGTCCTTTCAAGGTCTTTCCTTTCCCTTCCTGACCCTGGGACTTGCTAGCGCCTTTTATGAACTCTGATTCCTAATCTCTCAATCTCGTATATCAAGTCTCTTTCTTTGATTTTTTTTTCTTTCTTCTAGCTCTAGCTTTTAAAAATCCCTATCGTCCAGTATAGTTGGTCACAGCTCGTGCATCTGATTATTACTACTAGTCTCCTCCTTGCCATTCCCATCTTAGTCGCTGCTTTCCTATTGGTTTTGTTACTCTGATTCCGATGGTGTGAGAGTGGCTTTTGCCTAAGCTGCCTTTCATAGCTTGATTGAAGGGTGAAGAGCTCGGGAGCTAGGTTAAGACCCTTAGGAGACCCTGAGTACAATACCCTGATTTCTATTTTGATTTTCCTTTGTCGGACATTAAGCCTTCGGGCAAACGGCTTGGGGCTCTTCTTCCCCCTTCTCTAGGAGCTTGCATTCGATGCCATCTTCATTAGCGCCGGATCTACTCTCTCCCCGGAACACTAAGCTAAGACACCCGGAAGACTAAGACAATCGCCCTTCCTTGCTTTAAAAAAAAAAGGATAAGTTATCTGCCCCCAAAATCAAAGGCTTTCGAGTTCATCGGAAATCATCTTCTAAAGATGGACATTAAAAAGTCATTTATCGAGTAAGATGAATGTGAAACTGATGAAATAGGAGCAGATTTGAGAACAGCTGATTCTAATGTAATGTCAAACCTCCTTCTCTTTAATTTGAATCGGGTATTCCCACTATGTCTAGATTGGAATAAGGGGCCTATCGCTTTGATTCAAAAGTTGCTGATTTAATAAGATCTGATTAACTTCCTGAATCACCAGCAGCGGATAGGACCAGAGCTTCTATTTACTCAACAGCTCTTACTGTAACAGAAAAGACTTGCACCGGTTATTCCACAGAAAGAGGAACTTTAATTAGCCCTCGGGCTGTGAACCATTGTCACTCGTTACGTAACGAAGTTCAGTATCCATATGTTAGCCAAGATCGGTAACTTTTAAAAAAAAGATTCTCGAGATACGACTAAAAAAGAGAGATTTCCTTAATCCACTAGAAGCTACTTAAGGGGGATCCCTGTGTATGCACGAAACTCTCAGGACGGAATCTACTGAGGAACTGAAAGCGTAAGTCCTTAATCTACTATTAGCAACCTAAAGGGGGGAAGCTTCTCCCTCATGAGAAGGTAAAGGCTGCATCGGAATCCCTGGTCGCAGGGCGTGGATCAAAACCTGGAGAGAAGGCACCAGTCAGACCTGCACCGGGTAGTACGCAGCGGCAGTTTTCAATCATACAATGTGTACTCTACGTCTGACTTTTAGTGGTAGTCATCTGTCCTCGTTCTCCTCTTTTCATTGCCCTATTGAGTAAGGGTAAGGGTCGGTGTTTGCAAAAATGTCGAGCCGACGGGGTCAGGTACCAGTAGTGACAATGGCAAAGCAAAGGGGGGGAGCTGGACACTAGTTGTGCTAGTGGAATGACCCAACTAGACATTGCTCAGGATGAGTGTCTGGGCCGAGAAGGGTGTAGTCAAGGTGCAAGTTTAACGAGCGAGGAGAGTGATTTGGTTTTGCCCATAGAAGCGAGAATCTGTAAGAGAGGGAAGAGAGGGTTGAGACTGGGTTAACTATGGCAGTGACTGAGGGGGACTTATTCTGTGATAAACAAATGACTCTAAACAAGAACCTCAGGACAGCCAATCCTAAGCTAAGAAAAGAGGTGAACCCGAGAAGAGCAGTCAAAGTCAGCGTTCAGGTGATGGTGCTATGACCTTCAATTAAAGGTGGAAGATCCTCCCCCGGTTCTAACCACCCTGAATGAAGAGTGGGCGAACAAAATGCAGAACATATCAGAGATGTTGAGAAAGAGGGGGGGAAGGGGAAAGTCAAGGCCAAAGAACAAAAGACAAATAAGGGCTGCACAAGACGAAAAACCAGAGGCTAAGGGGCGAGGGGAATGTGAAAACAACAAGAGTTCCACATTCAACTATGGAATGGAAGAAGGATCAGTAAAGTCGAGAAGGAGAGAGGGGCCAAAGATTATATAAGAGCGCAAGAGGCAGATTGGATTGGCTTGGTTGGAATTTTATATAGCAAAAAACCGGAAGGTGAAGGTCTTTCCGAGGCTAGGCAAAGGGTTCGGAGTTGGGTCCTACGCCTAAATTGGATCGGCTTGGGTTCGTATGAATGGAACGGCATAGGAAAGCAACCATTGTACGCTACCATGCTACAATTTGGATTCCGAAAGATTTGATCGCTACTATCGGGGCCGATCTCTTGTATCGAAGCAAATATCCATTTCTATTCATTTTTTCAGTTTGCTCCACCACAAATGGATTTCGCCGTGGATAGAGTCCCCTGATCTCGACATCCAAGCAAAAATCCCTTGAGCCGCTTCGGCGGCGGATAGCAGCATGGGGAAAGCACTCTGCTGCGACAAGCAGCCGATTTGTATTGCATTCACCAATCAAGTTTTGCTCGCTCCTGAACTTGAACTCTGCGGCGAGTTCAGCCACCACCTCCGGGCCTGAGCTCTGCTCGAGCGTAGTCAGCCAGCTTCGTGACTTTGCTTAGCTTCCAGCGGGGATAACTTTCACTATCTAGGCGCCCTAGAAGGAGAGGGGTCCCACGGAGCCCGAGGGTCAAGCCGTAGTCCCTGCCCCTGGGAGAAGTGGAAGGAGTTAGGAGGAGGGAGCGCCCCTTGCCCTAAGAAAGAGGCGGCTTCGCCTTCAATCAAATCGAGCTAATATCATATGTGATCGGGGTGAGCGGTGCTTAGATATAGGGGCAGCTTCGCTTTCCGATCGCTTTTTTAGGCCGGTTTGGCTGAGCGTGAGCAAGTTCGGGATTCGCTATCGCTTTCGACTTGGAGCGGCTCACCCCCCCCTTGTCACTTAAAGGGCGAAGTCGCTGAAGCAAGTCTAAAGGTCAAAGAGTGATCTTTGAACGCTACTACGCATCTTTACTAATAGTATAGTGTAAGGTAGGTTTGGGTATAGCAGGACTTGAACCTGCGACCATTAGGTTAAAAGCCCAATGCTCTACCAACTGAGCTATACACCCCAAAAAAGATGTAGTAGTAAATAAGGATTGGTGCGAAAAAGAAACGAGGGTGATTCTTCTCATCATATTAAGTTAAGGGGCTTGGTCTGCCGGCCTTACTCAACAAGCACCTTTCTTAGTAAGGTTGCTTGTTTCCACTCATTGAAAAGTCTATCTACAAAATCAGGTCAACGGGGGATACTCAAGTTGCTCTCACGGACACCATCTACGAGAAAGTGAGGTCGTCTTTCTTTCCAGCCGCCATACGGTTCGGTTCGCCTTAAAGACGGAAAAGGGGAGGAGCAGTTATCTATGTAATTACGGTCTTTGTTGTCCTCGGTCGAGCACTCTCTTTTCTTTGTCCAATTCCGTCTTACCAAACAAGACTGACTTCTGACCAACCCGCGAAGGGTTGTGAGGTTGGACCAGGGACGAAGAATGAATCTATATCTGTGTACGGAAGTTGGCGGCCGGCGGCCGCTCAACTGTTCGAGCGCAATGCATTGGTGGTTGGTTCCGATTCGACAAGGGTAGAATGCCTGGTCGAAGTTCCAGTACAGTAGGTATCAGGCGTGTTCGTTTTGGCTCCCGAGCGAGAACGAGAAATAGGCGATGCACCATTCTTGCTGGCTACGTACGTTGACCTTGACTTGACGGATTCATCCAATTTTTCCCACACCCACACTCAAAGGAGGACCACAAGCTTGGGGCTCGACGAAACATCAAGTATCAGCATTAATAAACTTCTTGGGGTTAGCAGTGAAAGAAGGAGCCCGGCATTCATTTCTTCATTCATATTCATAGCTGAGTCTACTAAAATCAAAGAGGGACCAGCCTCATCGTGGTGATTATAGGACATCTCTGATCGTTCACCTCTAATGTTACACGTTCCCCCTCATTTATATGATCAACGGCATCAGTCGGCTAGAGAGTGGGGCTATTCTTCTTCCGGGGAGGCAAAGTCGTGTCGTCCCCTCTACTGATCGAACCCTCAGTTCGGAGGTCTTCATCAACATGTTACGAGGCTCCAGTCTTCGGCGGGTCACCATTACTTGACTTAGAAAGGCGAACATCTGGGCAAGGGAAAGCGCAGTGCGCCTGGTGCAAATGGCTTTTTTTTTTTATGATATACCAATCAGAATGGAGGGCCTACCTACGTACATGATTGATAGAATCACTACATAGGATAGGGGGGGCGGTCAACTTGATGCGGGAGAGGCATGAGTGCAGTTCGATCTTGTGGTTTATTCGTTTGTAGTGAGTAGAGCCTCTTTCTCGTTGATCAGTTCGCCTCCGCTCTATTGAAATTCAAGGTTTCCATTCATACGTTGTCAACGAACGCGTCTCGGGCCGGAGTGACTAACCTAACCATTAAGGGGGCCTTGCCATAGTTGGGTTCTCCGCTTTAGTGTAATTGACGTTTTCTAGATTTGGTAATACCCAAAACAAATGAAAAGAGATCGGGGTCGATAGTTGGCAAGGAACTGGATCCCCCCAAAAAAGGGGCAGCTGCGGTCGAAATCGACTCTAATTCTGGAAATCAGTCGGGGCCCTTACCAACGGATATAAGATGATAAAAGGCGCAACGATAGTTGCGTTGCCCAAGACGGTGCCGTCTCACTTCGAGTTCCTTCCTTATCAGTCAAATCTGATGATACGCTTCGGCGATGTTACCTACCAAATCAAAGGCCTACTAGGTGATCGAAATCGCTCAGGTCAGTGAGGACTCACTCACTCACCTACGTATTATAATACTTTATTCTATCTACGGAATTCAAAGACCCGCCGCGCCGGGCTATAAGAATAAGATAGAGCTGTTGTACTACTTTTCTGGTAAGAAAAAGCTTACGTAAGAACTGGGAAGACTCTTGTATGTACGGTACCCATCTCTTCCGCTATTGTTGGACTGTTGCACAGAAAGGCCGACAGAAGCAAGGTTTTTTAGCGCCAAGCGCTTAGCTTCTGCTAGCGGCGGGCTCTAGAGTTAGAAAGTGCGCAATGGACTGGTACTGGCTGCGAGACGTTGGTGGTTTTGAATCATATTTAGACTGGGCTGGGCTCTTCTGGATGGATGTGGAACTGGAGAATGAATCTTAAACTGAATCAGACCAATATGCTAACAACTGTTGTTCTCTAAGAAAAAAAGGTGCTCAGACACGGGTGTTTTCACCTTTGCTGATGCTCTCATGCTTTCAAAACAGGCGGCTTTCTTTCGCTTCTTTCTAAGAGCCGGAGACCCGCCGGCTAGTCTCTTTCTGGGCTGACCCTCCTGACTCATGATTGTCAAAAATCATGTCAAGTGCGAGCTGGGGTTGAAAGCCCAAGGCTGTTGGTTTGGAATGATCACTTGAAATTGCATAAGAGAAATAGCTGCAGTCTCCTCCCCTATTCCCACAACTAATAAGTAAGAAGCGCTGCTACCAGCCAGTAAGAGATTGTGCAGAAAGTAGCTAGTGGGATAGTCTGATATTGCAATGTACGTATGAGCGTCCAGTGGGATAAGCGCTTGAGTAGGCATTATCCGTTTATTTCATTTTTTCATTTTTATCGTTTTCTATTTAGAATATATATATATATTCTTTTATTTAAGTATTTTGACTTAAGGATGATAATCCAGATTAAGAGGGACCAATTTCTTTATACTTTCTCCTGAAGTGGAAAACGTTCCATCTGTTCCTGAATACTTGATTTCAAAAGGGCTTCCGCTTCTTCAGTGAATATTTTGGTAGAAGATATGATTTCTTGGAACAGCGGTTTATTCGTTTTTAAATAGGTACGTAACTCAACGAGAAAAGTCATTACTTGTCCAATTTCTAATGAATCAAGATAACCATTCGTTCCGGTATAAATAGTCATTATCGGTTCCTCGACTGTGAGAGGGGCTGATTGGGATTGTTTGAGCAACTCGCGTAATCGTTGACCTCTTGCCAACTGATTCTGAGTAGCTTTATCGAGATCAGAAGCGAATTGGGCAAAGGCTTCTAATTCTGCGAATTGGGCCA
>JANIMX020000286.1:8967652-8979264 GCA_024582655.2 Erythroxylum kunthianum | reverse complement strand
ATTGGTGTTTAAGGAACTTGAAGGCGTTGTCACTTACATGCATGGTTGCTCACTTGAAGATGTTGTCATTTGCATTCATGATCGAATCTAAGCATATTTTGTCTTTGTTTGAAAAAAAAAATCACACGTAAGGTATTATATATCAATATATATTCTCTTTATTGTTTGGTATCTCTTTTGTTTTTGTTTTACTTTTTTATTGTTTTCTTTTTCATGTACTAGATTCTATAACAATCTTGATTTAAGATCTTTGGGAAAGCCTAAAGCACCAAAATGGTGCTTGTGATAGAACATGACATGGGACATAAGACATATAATTGATACATTCATCAAGTAGTTAATTAGTTCTTAGGAACCCAAATGGGAGTAAATCCTGTAATTCTTGCAACTTTGCAAGTGTTAAAGATATCTTTGCTTCCCTTAAATATGGCTGCAAGAGATATGATTGAAAACATAGGCACCGTAACTGGTTTCACCAACAAAAAATTGTCATACATGTTTGTTAAATATGGCATGCCAACAAGTGCATTTATCTAACCCACAAGTGACTTGGAGGGTTCAAAATTAGGAACTTTGAATAATCCCCAACTGCACCAACGAACCTCATATGTTTTTTGTTTCCCTCGAAGATTATTCCAAAGGCATGCCATGTTGATAATAGCGACGAGCTTCTTCTTCCTAGTACACTTGCTCTTACTCCTTGAGATTTCACAAGTGAGGCATGCCTAGATGGAGTTGATAATTTAATAGGTAAACATGTGATTGTTAACCATAAAGTGATGATCAATATATCGATGTAAATTGTGAACCAAAATTCTTGTTGTTTGATCAACTTGGAGCCAATATTGTGAGTAGGTTTTAGTTTTGTGGTCATAAGAAAAGTTGAGAACTATAAAGTACCAAAGTTAGACTATGCTGCCATTTGGCAAACCAATGAGTCCTTCAGACACGTTGTGATGGAGATGGCGGACAAGAGGTAATGCAATTATTGAAGTGAGGCACAAAAGAGATAGAATTGTTGTGGCCAAACCACTAATCTTTGGGGAAGTGTTTTCTCTATTTTGAGAATTAATACCAAGGAGTAGATGAGCCAAGCAAGGAGAAAAATTCCATAATTGCTATGTAGGACTTTGAAGTTTCGATATAATGTAAGTCTTGACCCAAAGAGGTACTGAAGACCTACTTAAAACCTTAACCATAGCCAGAGCACAACCCACCAAAAGAGCTCATTTGTGCTGAGTATTGAGATAAAGATGTTTGCTATTAAGCAAAGGTCAACATTCTTTTTTTGGCATATTATGAATGCATCGTTAGTCTCTTTTCATTTTTCTTTTTGTTAATTCCATGTGTCATGAATTAAAAACATATTCCATGTGATATATTATGTTAACTCACTTACGATGATTTTTCATGGGGACAAACGATGGGTTATATTTAATATGAAGTGAAATTTCAGGTATTAAAAGTGTAAAAAATGAAGTTTGAGTTAGTTTTGATATTTTTTTCAAAGTTATTAATAAAAATATTAAAGTTCCCTTTTAATTTCATATACTCTTGGAATTTATTTGGCGATCTTTTACATGCAAAGCTATCGGTTTATATTCTTTTCTTATAGTTATAAACAAAATCTAGCATCTAGTGGATGGTCCTTTCAATTTCTTATGAATTTTTGGAATTATAAACTTGTGTAAAGATTGAGCATGTTTTTGCTAAAATGTCTCAATTGATAAAAAAGAAACACACTTCAGTAGATAATAATCTTCCAATAATTGTTCGTCCAAGTCAAACTTAAGTTGCATAAAATATGTAGCAATGAATTTTCACATCCATCTCTCTCATTCTTGCTCTCCACATAAATAGATGACAAAAGTACAAGCTAACCTTCCATGTGTGTTAATTTTGTTTCTATAGCAATGCAAGTGATGCCTTGGACAAACTAAGATTTCTTGGTGTCACCAATTCTGAGCTCCTGAAGGAGGCAATTGATTTTGACATTCGTATTCAGACTGACAAGGATAATGGAATTATAAATATCATGTAAGCTTGTTGAACTCCTTAAACAGTTGGTTCTCAATCTTTGTTTTTATTATTCATTCTCACATACTTGTTCTTGTACAGTGACTCTGGCATTGGTATGACACGGCAAGAGCTTATTGATTGTCTTGGAACTATTGCACAAAGTGGAACTGCTAAGTTTTTAAAGGCATTAAAGGTCATACTCTTAAATAAACACCAATGTCATACTCTCCTTTTTATTTTTCTTCTACCCAATGTTTTCTTGTGATTAAAATTGTCTGATAGTTTTAATGAAAATGCTTACAGGATAGCAAAGATGCTAGTGGGGATAACAATTTAATTGGTCAATTTGGTGTGGGATTTTATTCAGCTTTCCTTGTTGCAGATAGGGTATAATACTATCCTTAAACTTATTTACCTTTTCATCTTCATGTTATAATCGGCCTTGAATTTTAATGTCACCAATTTTGGTTGGGTAATTGATCTTGTTATGCACTAGGTTGTTGTCTCTACAAAAAGTCCTAAATCTGATAAGCAATACGTATGGGAAGGAGAAGCTAATGCAAGTTCCTATACGATACGAGAAGAGACAGATCTTGAGAAGCTTATCTCTAGAGGAACCCGCCTTACATTGTATCTTAAGGTTTAGATTTTTGTTTCATTTCCAACTTATAATTTTATGAAGTAGTCTATTCTACTTGCTCAATAAGCTTTGAGTCTAAAATGTTACTTTCTTGTCTATTTTCAGCATGATAATAAAGGTTTTGCAGACCCTGAGCGGATTCAAAAGCTAGTGAAGAACTATTCACAGTTTGTTTCATTCCCAATTTACATTTGGCAGGAAAAAGGATACACAAAAGAGGTAGAACTTCTCTTGATATCTTTCGTTTCAAATATGTTGTTCTATCTTTATGCTAGATGCAATTATTGTATTTCTTGGATCACAATTTTTTTTTTTTTACCTATGCAGTGTTTGTTCATTCTTTATTGTCTCTGTTTAATATCAGGTTGAGGTTGACGAGGATCCAACTGAGGCTAAAAAGGATGAACAAGACGGCACAACAGAGGTATCACAGACTTCTTTTCCATGGTTCTTCATAAATTATTGCAATGGCTTGTCTATGACTGTCTTACTCCAATGCATTTTAACAGAAAAAGAAGAAAACAAAAACTGTTGTGGAGAGATACTGGGACTGGGAACTTGCTAATGAGACTCAACCAATATGGGTGAGTCAAAATAGCTCAACATTTAGTTTGTTATGTTGTTTGTTTTAATGCTTTCAGGAAGGTTCTGATTTATCTTTTTTGTATTTGCAGCTTCGTAACCCTAAAGAGGTCTCCACAGAGGAATACAATGAATTTTACAAATTAACCTTTAATGAATACCTTGATCCTTTAGCATCTTCTCATTTCACTACTGAGGTAGTAAACCTATTCTATTGGCTATAGAGGGTCTCTTTATATACATTAGTATTTGATATGTCAGTCTTGTTTGATTGATGTAAATGTTGTCAATATGTAAGATTATAATATCTGAGCTGATGAAGGCCGGTGTTGCAGGGTGAAGTCGAGTTCAGGTCTATACTTTACATTCCAGCTATTCCTTCCACAGGCAAGGATGATATTGCGAACCCGAAAACTAAAAATATTAGGCTTTATGTCAAAAGAGTCTTCATTTCAGATGATTTTGATGGAGAACTGGTGAGGAGAAATTTGTTTCGTAATATCTCATAGCACTTTGTGTGGGGTTGTTCATACTTGTTCTTTTCACTTCTTGTGTTAGTTCCCACGATATCTAAGCTTTGTGAAAGGTGTTGTGGACTCAAATGATCTTCCTCTCAATGTCTCGAGAGAAATTCTTCAAGAAAGTCGAATTGTATGTATCTCCCATGTATTAGCTTCCTAAAACTTTACGAGAATTCTGTTACTCATTTTTTGATGACTGATCATGTCTAACTTCTGATGTATCGTCCTTGAAGGTTCGAATCATGAGAAAGCGTCTTGTTCGGAAGGCTTTTGATATGATTTTGGGAATATCGATGAGCGAGAATAGAGAAGTATATGTTATTTTTCATCCTTTATTGTGGAGCTTTGATTCTGTGGTTTCTTATTCTGCCTCTCCAAGTTTTCTTTCTTATTCCTCTCTCTTCAAGTACCCCACTGTCCAAGAAAAAAGGAAAATTGAAAAAAGTGTTGACATGTACTTAACATATTGTGACAACTTAAATTTGTCAGGATTCTTATTAGCCGCATGCACTGTTTTTGAGGAAATTTTGCTTCCATTGTGATCAAGAATCATTACTCCCTACTCATTACACAAATGAAGCCAAGTGTAGACTTTGTCCTTTTTATTTAAATGCACCCTTTGTCTACCACTTTTCTTATTGCAGGATTATGAGAAGTTCTGGGAAAATTTTGGCAAACACTTGAAACTGGGTTGCATTGAGGATCGTGAAAACCACAAGAGACTTGCACCATTACTTAGATTCTGCTCTTCCCAAAGTGAAGAAGAGATGATCAGTCTGGATGAGTATGTAGAGAACATGAAACCAGAGCAGAAGGATATCTATTACATTGCATCTGACAGTGTGACCAGTGCCAAAAGCACACCTTTCTTGGAGAGACTTTTTGAGAAGGATCTTGAAGTCTGTGCTTGTATTTTCAAAAGTACAATTTTGAGTTAATCAAATTGCACAGCGTGCTAATCTACCATGGCTGTTCTATTGGTATCTATATAGGTGCTGTTCTTAGTTGATCCCATTGATGAGGTTGCAATCCAGAATCTCAAAGAATACAAAGAGAAGAAATTTGTTGACATCAGTAAGGAAGATTTGGATTTAGGTTAGTTTTTAACGACTTTGTTGGTGGAAATTTCTGTCCTGTACATCCTCTATTTCACGCTTACTTCATATTGGTATGATACATTCGCTGTTACCATCTAAAGTTGACATAAATAATCATATTTGGCCTCTTCACTTATGTTAGCTATCTAGCTCCAAAATTGTGATGAAACAGTTTTTTGCTATTGAGTTTGAGTTGGTAGAATTTTTAGATCGTGATGATTTTTGAACCCCTTTTGTGGAGTTTGAAACTAAGTTAAATGGTTTAGTTCCTCATCTATTTCTGGTTAGTTGGTTTAGATCATTTGACTTTTTCAGGTGATAATAATGAGGAAAAAGATAAGGTGATGAAACAGGAATTTGGCCAAACTTGTGACTGGATTAAGAAACGTCTTGGTGATAAAGTTGCAAGCGTACAAATCTCAAATCGCCTGAGCTCATCACCATGTGTTCTTGTATCGGGAAAATTTGGTTGGTCTGCCAATATGGAGAGGTAAAGCGTCCTCGATGCTTATGAAGGTGTCGGTGTCTCTCTGAGATGTACACTTAAATGACCCTGACCTTATTGTAGGCTGATGAAGGCACAAACTGTTGGTGACATGTCTAGCTTGGAGTTCATGAGAGGCAGAAGGGTCTTTGAGATCAATCCTAAGCATGCAATCATTAAGAACTTAAATGTATGCTGCTGTAATCACTGCATAACTCCCTCTCGCTTCCCTCCTCTCATCTGTTTCTCCTGACCCCTATGTCTTCTCCTCATATCTATATATGCACACAACTGTGAACCATCTAATGTATGGTTAAGACGCAAGTAGTCCAATAGGTGAATGACTTTTGATATTGTCTGCAGGATGCATATAGGAATAATCCAGACGATGAAGATGCTCTGAGAGCTGTTGATCTTCTCCATGATGCAGCACTTGTCTCCAGTGGATTCACGGTGAGTTTATCCTAATTGCTCGACTATAGCAAGAAATTGAGATATAACTTGTTGATTGAGTAGTGGGATATTTTGTTAAGCATAACATTTTGCGGGTTGCCATTATTTATTAGCTTTTTAAACTTTTGCAGCCTGAGAATCCAGCACAACTTGGTGGAAAGATATATGAGATGATGGGCATGGCTCTGTCAGGAAAATGGTCAGGTCCTACTGCCAGTATTCAGCAGTCTGTATCTTCTCAACCTATGGTCTCAGAAACATTAGAAGCTGAGGTTGTTGAACCGGCTGACGCTGCTGATAATCAGAAATGAGGTGTTGGAGCATAGAATAATGTAACCCCAAAATATTCATGCTTCCAGTTCCATTTTGGTGTTGGATGATGTTGGCTGAGTTACTATTTAGAACCTTCGGAGCCCTAATTTATTCGAGTTATATTGTGTGGAAGTTTCTGAAATTATTAGTCCCCGTCCTTATTTCAATTTAGAAAGAGTTTGAATATATATATATAAAGAAACCTTTATTGATTTATATGACCTCAAATCAGGCAAAATAATAAAGACAAGTAACTTTTAGGTTAGAAAACTAAAGGCTACAATATGCTTATGGTTATTAGGACAATACCTCTTCGGATTTCGGATCCAAGGAAAATAAATAAAATGATGAAATCACTGGAAGAAATGTCAAAACGACCAGCGTTTTACTTGACGTGTACAGCTCAGCAGCGAGGAAACACGGAAATTCACAAGAACAACAACCGGCTAAGTCGGTCATTTCAGCGTTGAATTTCATTAACATCAGAGCCGTCTTCTTCCTTCCCATCATCTCTCCTTCCGTTTCCATTAGTGTCCCTGCTTCAACTCTTCCATACTCCCATCACTGGAGGCCAAAAAGGTCAAACCATCATTTCTCTTTTCCTCTCTCACCTCACATATTCCTCAGTTCCCTTCTTCTAATCTCTCCCTCCTCTTTCCGTCTCTCTCTTCTTCACCCGTCGGTTCGCTTCCTCAGGTCAGTTCTTTCTCTTTCCTCTGGGGGTTACGTTTGGATGCTGAGATCAAATGAAATCGGCAAGAAATGTTCCTTTTTTTGTTTCTGTTCTAGCTGTTAATCTTGTTTTTTTTTTTGTTTTTTGTTTTAAATTTATGGTGGAAGTTGGAAATAGATAAGGTAACTCTAGCTTAAAGGGTGGTGTTGAAGTTGGTTGACTTTGAATTGTTGAAGATGTTATAGCAGCGGTCCAACATTTTTTTGTAATTTTCTTTTCCTGAACTTTGTTTGTAACCTAACAGATCCGTCTCTATAAGTATGTACTGATACGTCTTTTCTCTGATCTGCTGTTGCTTCTATATTTATTAGTAAAATTTCATTTCTTTCTTTATTAAGTCTTTTTGGGTGTTCTTTTTCCCTAACGTTATATGCATATATTCTGTTTTAATGCTCTCGATTTTGCTTATTTTTGGTTGAATTCATCATGTTTTTGCTGGATTTTTGCTGATTCTTGCCCTTAAAGTTTGGAAAATTTTCTTTTTTGAGTTTTAGGTGCAAATTATTTTCTTTAAAATGCATGGCGGTGAGTTAATTTTTTGCCACCGTGGTGAGAAATGGCAGATTAAGCGAGCTTGGTGATGGGCACTTCATCTGGTTCTAACATCCACCAACAATCTGCCTCTAAGATGCTACCTCCGCGTCAACAACCACGTGCTGGAGGACTTCAAACATCACTCTCTCTTGTGACTTCAGATCCCCACTTGTCTCCAGAGGCTCCAGAACCTAGATCAAACTCTGATAATAACCATGAATCTACTACTGAGAGTGCAAGTTCACGAGAAACTTGGCCCACTGCTGACGCTGTTGCAATGGAAAAAAACTTGGAGAATGGCAGAGTGGATGCTGATTGCCCCGAACAACCTGTCATTCGTCATGTCTCCACCGCGGATAAGATAACTCTTCGTGACATAGCAAGAGAACTAGTTGATGTGATCTCAGAAAAGATGCATCATCTGCCTGATGAGTTCCTGGAAGAGTTGAAAAGTGGACTTCGCTCTATACTTGAAGGAAATGGTGGCACACAGCTCAGAGAAGAATTTTTGGTTCTGCAAAAGCTTGTTCAAAACAGATCTGATTTGACTGCTAAAACATTGATTAGAGCACACCGAGTACAACTGGAAGTACTTGTTGCGATAAATACTGGAATTCAAGCATTTTTACACCCGAGCATCAGTCTTTCTCAAACTTCTCTCATCGAGGTATTTGTGTTTAAGAGGTGCAGAAACATAGCTTGCCAAAACCAGCTCCCAGCTGATGACTGCATTTGTGAAATATGTACAAACAGAAATGGTTTCTGCAATCTCTGCATGTGTGTGATCTGCAACAAGTTTGATTTTGAAGTGAATACCTGTCGTTGGATTGGCTGTGATCTATGTTCTCATTGGACACATACAGATTGTGCCATTCGTGATGGTCAAATCTGTATGGGTCCATCTGCTAAGAATGGAGCAGGCCCAACTGAAATGCTTTTTCGATGTCGAGCTTGCAATCGCACATCAGAGCTTTTGGGTTGGGTAAAAGATGTTTTCCAGCATTGTGCACCAGCATGGGACCGGGAGTCTCTGATGAGGGAACTTGATTTTGTTAGTAGGATATTCCGAGGAAGTGAAGACTCTAGAGGGAGGAAACTATTCTGGAAGTGTGAGGAACTCTTAGAAAAAATGAAGGGTGGACTTGCAGAGACAACAGCTTGCAGAGTAATATTGATGTTTTTCCAAGGTTGTCATAAGCTGCAACTTATTTTTCTCCTTATAATATTGCATGAGCAAACTTTTTAGTCCAAGTATGTGAGCAAGGGCATTACTATGTGCATGTTAACTCGAGCTTCTGATAAACTGGCTAGTTTACTTCCTGCTGGCAAATTTTTGCTGTCTACACTTAGTAATTATCAAAAGTGTGGGATCCTATATTCCTGTACTTGACTTATTTGAACTCTGGACATACTAAAGGGTATTACCGCTTTGTGCTTCTCTAATTTAATATTAGGTTCTCTCTTTTTCTTTGTTGTTTCCTTTCATTCTGCATTTTTTCCCATTGAAGAGGCTTTTTTACGTGTGGTTTATGGGAACCATCAATTTGCAAATGCAGGTTAAAGATTTGTAGTTGGTTTTTAATGAGAAGAATATTGTTAAACTCATTTTTTTGTGTTACTTGGTGGTCCAATCGAATGATCCTTTTCAAATTGCATGAGAATTCTGTTTTATCTTTGCATCTTTTCTGCTTTGTATTTTATTTATTGAGGTATGACTCATTTTGCCTCTTTATTCTTATGCATTATTTTACCGATGGCACTCTGCATGACAGTTTAAGTCGCTTGACTTCACCCAGTTGGGTGCTTGCTTCTGTAAATCCATGACTTGCAATTTGTTCTAGTGCATCATAACTGAAACAAGAGTTTCTTTTTTTCCTTGAAGAGATTGAGGTGGACTCTCCAAAAAGCTTGGAAAATGGGGAGGGTGGAAGGCTGATTGCTCCACAGGAAGCATGCAACCGAATAGCTGATGTGGTGCAGGAGGCCATAAGAAAGATGGAGATGGTAGCAGATGAGAAGATGAGAATGTTTAAGAAAGCCCGCATGGCACTAGAAGCTTGTGATCGGGAGCTGGAGGAAAGGGCCAAGGAAGTGTCAGAATTGAAGCAGGACAGGCAAAAGAAGAAGCTACAGATAGAAGAGCTGGAGAGAATTGTCAGGCTCAAGCAGGCAGAGGCTGATATGTTCCAACTGAAGGCCAATGAGGCAAAACGAGAGGCTGAGAGGTTACAAAGGATTGCTCTTGCTAAGACAGAGAAATCAGAGGAAGATTATGCTAGCAGCTATTTGAAGCTTCGGCTAAGTGAAGCAGAAGCAGAGAAACAGTACTTATTTGAGAAGATTAAACTCCAAGAGAGTTCAAGGGCATCACAGAGCAGTGGTGGGGTTATGACATATTCCAAAATCCACGACCTGCTTCATGGCTACAGTACCCCTCCAAAGGCAGAATCACAGCCAAACGAGCGGGGCCATTTTATGACAAATCCTTGAGAAATGCTTTGATTGTTGTTATATATTAAATTTAACTAAATGATTTAGGGATGTGATCAAGATGATGAACAAGTGCGTATGAATGTTATCTGTATTTACTTAATGTTTGAAACATGTAGGGTGATTGTTTCATTATTGATTTTTATACTCAGCTAACGAAAAAGTACTTTCCTGGAAACAAAATGGGCCGTTCTGTTAGTCAATAATATTTTTAATGAAGCAGATGACCATAACGATAGACAACTGGTTGTTTGGACTTTTATTTGCTGGGAACTGACATAAAGTAACTTTAAAGTAAAAGCTGCACGGGAGATTCAATGAGGTGCTGGGATCCTCTTCACATTTGGAGATAAAGGTTTGCCTTTCCTATGTGCATCAGATGAATCCCTGGGCCTGGGATGAAGATGAACTGGGTTTAGAGTGGAAACAGAAGGGACAACATTATCAAGTTTTAGGGCAGCGCTGATTCCATGGCACCTTATCTGAGAGTTTAAGCACACATTTGGAGTGGCAAGTCTTGCATTGTTCACAAATAGTCCTGATCTTCCATTGTTGGTGATCCGAAGCATCCGGTTTGGGACACCAGAAGGAACCAGAGTCCCATTCGGAAAATGTACGAGGTGGGTGATTAGTAGTGCGGTAGGGATGGAGTGACTGAGTATAAAATATTGCAAACTGTCCAGAGTAAGAGCAACTTTTGAAAGCTCTTCGTCATTTGGCATTAAGAAAGTTATTTCCCTGTCGTGGAGTGCGTCGCCAGTTCCATTCAGAATCTTGAGGAGAATGACAAAACCATGATAGGACCATGTTCGCATATCAGCCAAGGCTACCTGCAGGTCAGTTTGGTTTATTGGTTTTGTGGGTTGGGGATCTCCTACTGCCAATAGTGGAAAGAGAAGAAAAAACAAGAGAGCCATTTGGAGAGCTTTTGAAGTGACATTCATCTGTTCCTGTAAGTGAAAGGATATTCAGTTGTAAAACTTTATAGAGTTGATGAACTTCCTGAATGTACGTTGAATGCTTTGATTCCATGCATTTTGCTTCATTGATTAGGTGGTGAGCAGTTCGTGCATGACGAAATTGCAGGTGTTTTTCTCTCATTTTATCTGGGAAAGTTGTGGGCTTAATTTCCATGTTGTTCTATATAAGGCATCATAAATTTAGGCCTAAGCTGCAGCTTCCATGACCCATTAAGCGTTAATTTGGTTTCTATCCTTGGGAATAAAACTGATATCAAAGATAAAACAAACTTCAAACTTCTTTTTCACCATTTTTTTCTGTTGGGTTTTAGCCTCTATAACATAACAAATTCTCTTAAACTTAGCAATAAGAGAGTCAAAAGCTACAGGTTTACCCACTAAGGTTGCCAGGAAGCTCAACCCATCCAAAGTCTAATAGTATTGTGACAGTTAATCCAAACGGGGAAGATTTCAATCTCATTCCTGTCCAATTCCCCACCTTTGTAAGAACAATGATTCCATGGACCTATTTCCATTATTTCAAGCAAACAATCCTCATCTCTAAATTTGAAGATGAATGATTAGGAACACCTTCTCCAAACTCTTGTTTTCCCATTTGGAATGAACCCAGGCGTGGACCTGAGGGAATGAGGGTCTTTTGTTTAAAAAGAAACTAACTAAGCTGCATGACCAACTTGTTTTTAAAAGCTCTTCAAGAGGGGAGACAACTCCATTCACCAATGTAGATTGAAAAAGCTTCCGCTCTACGGAGGAACCTCAGAGAAAAC
>JANIMX020000286.1:8833467-8845744 GCA_024582655.2 Erythroxylum kunthianum | reverse complement strand
GGGTTGTTCTGGCACAGCCTGTCCGGTTGGTGGACCACTCGTAGGAGGTGGAATCATGTTCCATGGCTGCTCCCCGACATGGTTGCCAAAAGACCTGGGCTGCGTGGTCCCATAGCCCGTGGTTGGATAAATGGGAAGAATCGGCGCTGCTACTTGTGTACTGGCTCCTATAGTAGGAGTGTATGGCGCCAAGTTGGGCATCCCCAACTTCCCAACAGATCCTGGTGGTCTCATGACCTCAGAGTTCGGCTACATCATATTAGCCTGGACCATACTAGGTGGTCCCGCCTGTGTGGGCATTGTGCCATAGCCAACTTGCGAAGAGATCGGCTGCCTAAGGTTTATCCCGACTGCCGAAGTCTTGGCAGCGTTCCTCTATTCTGCCTTCTCCAACTCATTCTGTACCATCGGTTGGACGATTTCCGCCAACTGTTTCGACATTTGATACATCAACTCATTGAGTCCTGAGTCGATTTGATCCTTGATGAATGAGGTGGTCATTATTATCGGCTGCTCTCCCTCGGAGGATGCCGATGCTTTTCCTTTAGCAACTGGTGTGTTGCTGGGGCCAGGCGTGCTGACCTGTGAATGACCTGGTGTCATAACAGCCTGGATCTCCGTATTCTTCTTAAGTGTGTCTCTTGATTCCGATTGTTGACCCATTATCACAAGTTGCTTTCCAGAATGCAGGTTCATATGCTAAGTTTCTCTTACGACCAGGTGAGGCAAACTCCCAATATGCTCGCCTATATTGGTCCCATTGGGCATGCCAAAATATGTTATCGTGAAAATTGAATGGTTATCCGTAGTCTTGGCTAAGTTGATAACTACGATTCCCAAATCAGTCGATATGCGCTAGGAAAGGGATTCTGTTTCCTAGCTTGTGGGTTTCCAAACTACTCCGGATAACGTCTGGTGTGGATGGCGATTGAGAGCGAAAAACTAACTAAGTAAACGAAACAAAAGGAAACTGAAATAATATAAGCTGAGTTTTTGAATTGTCGAGAGTCTTCTCGTTGTATTTATACTTGGTATTTATAGGCTTACAATTTGTATCGCACTCAAATATCTTATCTATACAAGTATCTATCTGATATATGCTATCGTTATCTACAAAAATCTAAACTCTGGAAGATCTTGTTGTTTATCTTATCTTGAAGAATCCATGTTCGATACAACAACTATAAGACTATTGTCCTTCTTTACGCTTCTATTTACACTGATTCAGACGCATTCTCTAGGATTTTGACTTATCCATTTGTGTGCAGTAGATATCCCCCTTTTCTCGATCGGCAATCCGTCTCATACTAGTCGATGTCTTTGTTACTCGGTTGTCCCCTTCTCCTAGTCGATAGTTGATATAATGTTCTTCATTCGGTTGCCGATCCTCCTGCTGCCATTAATCGATATAATATTCATCACTCGGCTGCCGATTCCCTTGCTGTTATTAGTCGATATTATATCCCTTCTATCGGCAAACATTCTTACTTATTTATCTAGCATCCGGTTCGACTACTTGACTTGTCTCGGTTCGATATTTCCCTCGACTATTCTATTTTTGAAACCGAGTATTAACACTCTATAACCATTCGTTGATGTAATACCGCTTCTAAGATTGCATGATTCAAATGTCTGTTTCGGGTTCGTTGGATCTCAGCCCCTCCTTGAGATCTATTTCGGTCTGTCCTATGAAAAAAACTGGCCCAGGCTACAAATTTGGAGTTTTTTTTTTTGTACAAGTAGGAGTGGCGTTCTGTTCTGCTTTACCTGGATGTACCTTTTATGAGTAGCTCATTTTCTTTATTCTTACATATCATGAATCAACATCCCCAGTTCTAACATTATATTGGACACTAGAGCCTTTGCGTTCATATCCGACTAAGAAGTTACAGATTTCCTCCTCTTTCCATGTCTTTGAAGTAGCCCATTGGGCTACAATTCGGGGACGATGTCTTTTGTTGTTCCTTTCCGCACTGGCTATGTGTTGATAAAATTTCGTAGTCTGTATACATTACCGAAGGCATAGTCATACCGCCACGAATACTCTTATTGTCCTACCCAATCCAATCCCTGGCCTCAAGCTTTTCTGATTGTGACGCATCTGACATATCTGCAATTTTGTGCACCTCATTAGTTCCCTCTAAAGAGTAAAGACTAAATGTATGTGTGGCGGTGTCAGGGAGTCCTAACCAATTCACTCAATCAATATACAAGTTTCGCTGAGCTGGCCCTTTAAATCATTTAATGTTATGGATTCAATTCGGCCAAGTTGGCCAACCAAAACTGATTCAATTGCCTCGCAGTGAAGCAAAACCACCATTTTTATTACTTCTGAAAGTAACTTAACAGTGGATGCTCCAATGGAGTCGTCCATTTATGACAAGCAAGTTGGAGTTGATTCCAAGGTGACAAAACTAAACCCCCTTTTGCGAGTAACTGTACACTGTCCACCAAAATTTTGCATAGGCGTTCTTGGTCTGGTCAATTTTAGTAGGGTTTAGGGTTTCTTGATCTGTTGCTTTCTCTGGAACTTTGATTTCTAGAAAGAAATTTGCATAGTAAACATTAAAAGACAAAAAGAAGAAGAAGAAAGAATGTTGAAGAAGCTTGAATGGATAGTTGCTGTGTGGTGCAGATGAACTTACTTTCACCGTTATATCCCTCACTCTTAGGAGCAAATTCACCCGTGTTTCAGGAGCACTGCAGAATCACTTTGGGTTCACAATCACATTTGGATAACTACTAGAGATCTTTTATGGTAATTTTTAAGCTATCACTGCAAGGCAATTCCTACCTTTTAAACATTGCAAGGAAGAATAGCCGAAGCTAGTTTTGCACACACTTTCGGCTATTAGATCGATGGCATCAAGATGAAAGATGTATATATGGTATGGGATCTATAACAAAAACACATTTAATTTCTTCAAGAAAAAAGACGAGAAATATCAAGGACAAATACTGGATAGGTAAGGATTGGATTTATCACTTTTAAAATTGATTCATTCCTCTAATTTTAATCGTTCGGAACTAGATTGAATTATTAGAATTATTCAAATATTTTAACTGTTGAATAAGAATTTGTTTGAAGCTTGGATGCCTATGCATGTTGCTGGCCTTTCTTATTGATTAAACATGCATTTGAAAAACATAACTTGTCCCCTATCAAATCGCGTCACGGGAAGAAGATTAAAATCTACTTGGATTCTAATGAAGCAGACTGATTTTGTATCAATTGAAGAAGACAGCAATAAAAACATATGCGTGAATCAGGCCTTGTAATTAAAGTAGATATAAGAACATTTGAATGGATTTCAACTCCAATCTAAACCTTTTTGATAATTTTCACATTATTCCATTTTGTCATCAAGTGAATTATATAATTAAAGAAGAATGGAGTAGAATTCAGTGAGCCAAGTTTTCTGTGTTCACACAATGTTTATATATAACTCCACTGTACTTTGTACAAGGTGACAGCATCCTGGCGTCTCTAACGATAACGTTACTGACAAACGCAAAAGCTCTTTCCCCAGCTTATCACCAATTATTTCTTCTTTGAATATACATTGTGCAAAGCTGTTTAATTTTATTAAAAATAACCATTTAACATCATTGGTTTTAAGTACAACTTTGTTAGACTTTGTCCAAAGCTTGCCTGGAAATAACTAAAAGGTTACCCATTGAGGCGGTAATATGAATTTAACCCCGAGATAAAATGTTACGTGAGAGGGCGGTCCTTGGAGTAACTAGTAAGCTTACTCTTTTGTAACCGAAAGGTTATGAGATCGAGTCACGAAAACAGTTTCTTTGTAAAAAATACAAGGAGAAGGCTGCGTATAATTGATGACTCTTACCCGACCCTCACAAAGTGGAAAGACTGAGTTTGTTGTGTTGTTGTATTGTTTATAAAATATTGTGCGAAAATGTATAAAAATAAAATAATAAGACTATAATCTTACATTATGTAAAATATGATTATGCAACAATTATATCACAAACAATATCATGAATACTGTACAGGCACCGATACTGGATTTAGTTCTGGTATAGTAGTGTACTGGTACCTATCAATATTGAGTATTGTTTTGAGTAATTTTAAAAAATTATAAATAGTCCTTAATTTTTTAAAATTTGTAAAATAGTTCCTCCATATATTAGTAATATAATTTATAATTTTACTTTAACTCTGTCCCTAAAAATTTTAATAATAGAAATTTGAAATAACAACAATATATTTATTTCTATTAATATTACCTTTCATATATATTACATGTGAACAATAACCATAATTATTATAAAAACATATCGTTTAATTATCATACAAATGTAAAACTAAGGATATTAAAATGTTACAATTCATCATATAATAAAGAGTAATTACATCAAAACATAAAACAGAAAGAATAATAAAGGTCTATGACTCTATAAGTATTACAACAAAAGTTCGTGCTAAAGAACACAATCAATTATAAGTGAAATCTGAAATAAAAATATTTATAATTAAAATTTGTATATTTATATTGTATATATAGAATTTAACGTATGCATTAAATACAAGTGAAATTAAAAGAAGAGAAGAAATGAAAAACCTAGAACTTCATTCAATCGAATATCTGCTCAAATCACATTAACCTTAATTCTCATTTGGTAGAAGATTCTCATCATTTGGAGGAGCTTTATCATCATTATCATTTAAAGTCATTGTATCAAATAACATGTCAATACTTTCTCATCTAAGATTATCTTCTAAGTCACTCTCATATATCAAAGTTAGTTTTCAAGAAACCTTATCCGCTAAAAGATTGATATGGTTAAGGCAAATTAGATCTACAGTGTAACACCATACTTTTAAGTCCTTGGCATTTATATTTCGGAATGTATGTGGAATGGAAATGGAGTATTAAGGGCGTGTTCACTTACATAAAACTGGGGCCGTTTTCAAGAAAAAATTTCTAATGAAAATAGAAAATTGATGTTTGTGTTCATATTAGGCTTTTTTATACAATTTTCAAATGAAAACTGTTTTCCTAGTTTTCAAAATTTAAAAGGAATTTGGAAAACAAGTCCAACTTGTTTTCCAAAATTTTCTTTGTTAAAAATATTGTAGTTTTTCAAACTGAAAATACATTTTTCTAAAACAACAATAAATGCATTTTCCAAAAACAATAAATGAACACATTTTTTAGTTTTGAAAAATAGAAAACAACTTTTTGATACTAACAAATAAACACCTTTTTTAAATTTTCAATGAAAATAAAAATATTTCATTTTCAATAAAAATTAAAAAATAAAAACAGAAAATAATTTTCTGCAAGTAAACACACCCTTAATTTCCAATACCAATTCCTTATACACAAACAAGAATTGTAGCCAATAGCACAAGAACTACCAAGTACAACATAAATTAAAACATAACTTCGTGATAGTATTTTCGCAGATGGGTCTCCCTCATCTTATTGTACTATTTATGAAAACCGATAGAAGGTTTCAACTATCTTGTACTTTTGTTGGATTATTGAAAATCTATAAAAGGTTAGAATTATCATGTACTTTTGTCACTTTCGGATTTTCGAGCACACTCCTGGATGAAACAATATTGGTTGCTTAGTTGCTGCATAGACAGTTCTACAGTTACTTTGCTTAGACCATTCAACCTGTAACACACTAAGAACCATTTATTTAAATGTAGACCACGGTGCAGTTGAACCTTTGAAATTACTCCACATAAACCATTGTTGACCCTCTACGACCTTAATCCTATGGAGGCAAGTGATTCTCTACCTTTGACAGGAAAGTTAATAAAGAGGATTCCCTTATTCTAATTGGAGACATTGCACGTATTCCATGTCTTCAGAAAAAATAAGTTTCCCAACTGATGACACAGCCAGGTGTCTACACTCAGCATCGCCATCAATGGAAAAGGATGGTTTCTCATTGATTTCTTTTCTAAACAAACCGCACTATGAGTCTGCATTTTGATCCAAAGTATTACCTAAATGATCTGGTTCAGGGCTAGACAAGAGGCTCATTCTGTTCTACTCATGTCGTAACTTGATATTCCCGCTCTTCTGGCAAGAGTTTTCATTCATACCCAAAGAATTCAAGATATCATCAAAAGCAGCAGTCAGCAGTTTTGGAAGGAGAAGAACCTCATAGGACACTTTGATTTAGGGCTTCCTTTGCTTCGCATCGTCAATGTGGAACATAATCTGCAAACAATCAGGTTTCAACCAAATATCAACTCACATAGACCAATGCAATCATGAATTTCAACAGTTATAGGTTATGATTAGACTGGTGGTGTATTCCATTCTTTACCTTTGTTCCAACATAAAATGACAAAAACATTCCACCCAGCACTGGCAATCCTACAAAGAGCAAACACAAGAGAACATTGCGGGATGACTAACCTAAATGTACTCAAATACATCAGATATTAGTACAACAGTAACACAAAAGACATGTACCTTCTCTTGAAAGAAATTTTGAAATCAACCAATTAACACCTGAGGGTCCAATCACATAACCAACAAGATTTGCAACCTGCACAAGGGATCAGATGCTTCACTGCAAACATATTTTGCTTCGATGTAAAGATTAAGAAATAAAGGATGACAGAAATTTGGCATTCAATGGGATCAAACACGTAGATATTCAGCATTGATGAAACAAAAACATTCACTTGAGAAAAGACACCACCCTGATCCATCTACCTACTTTTAATGCTTCAGGATTCTTATCTTGCAAGATTAACAGAGAAAATACGAAACCAATAAGGCTTTAGAGCATCATAATTTCAAAATTAAATACTGAAGGATCAATACTCAAGTAGTAAAATATTCATAAATATTTCATATATTGGTGGACATACCATCAGACATGTGATAGTCAAAGCACCTGCAACTGCACTAAATTCACGAAACAGAAATTTCTGTAAAGAACTCTCCACCTGGAAAGAACATGAATATGAAAACTCAAAGAACAATAGTTTTAGCAAAAGTGAAAATAATAACTAAAAAAGAAACTACAATATAGAATTTTCCCTGAAAAAACAAAAGTACAACCAGGACAGGTATTGCTTCATCAAAAAGTTATTACAGGGGTAAGATATATTATGGGAGATTCCTCAAAATAGAAAAATAAAAACAATAATGTAAAATTGAAATCATTAATTAGCTGAAAGCTATGTCTTGAACCACTTACCATCTCTTAATATTTAAGTTCTCTTTTGTGGTCGTAGTGCCCATAAAATTTGGTGACCCTAATTATTATAACCATACTGTTCAACTGCAATCTTAGAGGTCCAGGTAATAGTATTGTAAAACGATAAGAATAAGATACTACAGTGATCCTTTACAAGAACAGACCAAGTGGCTGAAACCAGCTCCCAAACAATGAGTCACCTATAAGACCCAAAGTTGAACCTAATGTAAGTTATCATGGAAAATTGAGCAGAAAGATAACTTCAGATTTCTCTCCAACAGAACATAGGATAGGAAAACTGTGCAAAACACAGTTCCAATAAATGTCCAGATTTCCATTTTGTGAGTCCCCATTTGTTGAACTTCCTATCCTGGACCTCAAATACCTACGCATAACCAACTTATAGCGTATTGTTCTTGGCAATAGGTCTGCAAGGTAAATGACTCTTGACCTTTTGTTCTAACAACATGGCATCATTTGGCCACCAAAAAATGCAGCTCTTGGCCACAATACCAGAGAAACTACACTGCAATCAATGGTCAGATTGTGGTAACATAGTGATATCAAGATTATGACAACCTGAAATAGATAAATCACCTGTAAAGCATTTGCTGCTGATTTCAACAACATTTCTGGGATAAAAAATAAGCATGTTAACCACGCCCATGAGAGAAGTTTCCTGAGACCAAGATGAACAACATACGAGACAAGTAAATGGTATTGATGTGAAGATTAACTAAGTGACAATAAAGATAATTTGACAAAAGAACAAATTACCACTCTAGATCATGCCATATGGCTACAAATGTGAATATAATCCATACACTGAGCAGCTTTCTCTGAGATCCCCCAAGAGGAATATACATGTACCTATCATCATAATACAATCTGTGAAGAAGACATATTTCTTCTCAAAATAGTGTTAGGAAAAAGCTAAATAAGTTGAATATTCACCTCACAAGCCATTTATGATATGAAGCGTGCCAATTTTTCCAAAAGCTCTCCATGTTGTAACAATTATTAATACACCTTGGCATATTCTCAGGGACCTCAATACCACAAATCTGAAATAAAATAGTTATTTAGAAATGTTCTTCCTATTAAGTCCCATCAGACACTTTTGATAAAGTTAGAGATTTCTAACATGTTATACTGAACAGATAGGACTGATTTATAGAAACTCAGCATTCATACCAGAGACCAGAATCGAAAATAGCGCCATATAAGGAAAAACTTTAGCCACATAAAGTTCAAGACCTGCAGTGTACCATAAAGAGATCAAAAATAGTGCCACATAAGGAAAAACTTTAGCCACATATAGTTCAAGACCTGCAGTGTACCATAAAGAGATTAACAATGTGACAGTATAACAGTTAATTCTAATCTATCTTCCAATGTATGATTCTGAAGTCATGCTTTTCACTAACCAACATGTTTGGCAACTCCAACAGTCTTTAGCAGGTAGAAGGAAAGATGAAACAATGCATCGCAATTACATGATCCTTCAATGAATAGGAATTGCCAGATTCTTTCTATTAAGGAATTATGAATTTGTTTTTCAGAGTTCAACCAGCCTTCTCAAAAACCAAGGGCAAATAGTTTGACAAAGTATCATTTATGTATACATCCATGCATGCACTGTAAACTACTATAAAACTTAGGTCATCACTAAAGCCATCTGCTACATGGCTCAATATTTTACAAGTTCAAATCAATTCCTTTTATTTGCACAAAAGAAATCAATCATGCTTAAACTTTTGTTTTTAGAAAGAACATGCCATACCCCATATCCAATGATAAATATATCCAGAGGAGACAACATTTTCCAGAGCCCACTGTTTAACAAGAAAAGGGATCAATCAACATAGACTGCATAGGAAGAAAAACGTAAGGTTTCTGAAAGACTGACCTGATTGCAAAGGCATTATAGTAGAATAAATGTGTTAATAGTTCCATCAAGATAAAGCTGATAATCCAACGCAGCCAATACCAAGAAATATCTTTTGCCGAATAATTCTTCTGAGGCGTATCTAACTGCACAAGTAAGGTAGTAAATAACTTTTGTAGGTTCTCTAAATTGTAAATTCCTAATACCTATCCAAAGCATATCTAAAATATTAATTCCATTTATCAAAATATAGTGTAGTTTACATTATTGTAATTTTTATCCCATTTTTTAATAATAAATTTTTATTTATTTGGGAATTTCTATACTATACCAAATTCAGAATTCTATGCAGTAAGCAGAATTTTATGTTCCATGTGCAGCAATAGGTTGATTAGAAGCACTTCTACACCCATGACTTAATCTAGATTGTTTAAAAAGCTTGCACAAATACCTATTACATTTCAAGAACCTCCTGTCCAAACAACTTATGCTTTCTCCATTATTTCTTCAATAAGATTCTACACAGCTATGTGGTTATTTTTAATACAACGATAAAAATCAAAGTCGAATATTGAGGCTTCTAATACAAGTAAAGAAAATAGTATAATAAGTCACAGACCTGTGAAGCAAATGCATTAAAGCTTATAATTGGCCCAGCAATGTAAAGTGGGGCATATACCAAATAACAAAGGTATATGCTAAGTGAGAAGTTATCTTTCATAACACTTCTCTCCTGCATTAAACAAATTAAGGTCATTCACTCAAGTAAAAAGCAAAAGAGCAGACAGCAAAACAGACTTGAGGAATACAATATGGAAACATCTAACTAGTTCTCCAACAGGTTAATCCATATATAAATAACTAACCTGTAGGAATCGGTAGCATTCCTTTCCAGACATACAAATATGGCAACGTTGTATGTGTTTCTGAAAGAGAATCAAGTCCAGTAATGGAAATACAAAATTCAGTTGCGGGTGGCTCATCCAAACAAACATAATTTCACTTGCAATTCTATCTTGTAGATGAAATTCAGAAAAAAAAAGTTTAACCAAGAAGCATGCCAAGCAGAAAATAGAATAGATACCGAATGGGATAAAAGCAGAGTATTTATGGGTAAAGGGAAAAATAGTATAACATTAATTCCAGTTACATGTTAAGTCTCAAAGCTAACCTTCAAGATCACTGTACACAAACAGACAGAAAGCTCATGCCTAATCCAAATTCACATGGCCACTAGATACCATGCATTTAATCTTAACTGTATGATAGTACCTTCCGATCAAAAGAAGAAGCTCCATGTGCCCAATGGTAATCATATCCAAAGCTTATCATGCGTAAAGTAACTGACAAACAGCAAGATAGTAGATGTTTAAAATTAAAAAAACTAAATAAAATCATTTGTTTCATAACTTACATATAAAACCTCAGAGAATTCCTTATGAACTAAGACCAAAGAACATGATTGAATAAAAGAACTACCGAAATTAAAACATATGTGCCACCTAAAGTTGCCTCTGTAATTGTCCAAATATGCCCACTGCTTCCTGAACAATAAGAGAACACAATTTAAGTTCCAATTTTCTTTGTCTGTCAAACAACAATGGAACCATGTATACTAAAGTGAGGTACAACCTCACATGGCTTACCCAAGTGTAGAAAATGAATATCCTTCATAAACACGATTACATAGAAGGAAAAATATGTTGAAAACCCAAAGTACGAAGGAGAAGTACTTTGTTCGGGCAAAGATCTGCAGAAAGACAAATATAGTAAAACATGAAGTAAACTAGAATTCTGATAAGAATATGACGTGATTAGTGGCTTCAAAAACATCATAATAATGAGATAATAAATATCATTGCAACTCACCTTTACAAGAAAGAAATTGAAAGATGCAATGGAGAGGATGAAAATAATGCTACAAGACCAAAGCAATAGGAGGTTAATAAAATATTAAAAAACAGAGATAAAAGAAAAATGAAAAATTTTATCTAAAAAAAAAGGAGAAAGCATACCAAACCCCATGTAGATAGGATAGGTAGACAAGAGAAATGGAAAGCCAAACAAAGGACATGCCCTTAGCTTTGAGACCAAAGAAGAGTCTCGACATGTTGGCAAGCAAGGAAAAGAGTGCAAAAACAAGGGTGAGGATGGGTATATTTCCCCGAAAGTTTCTCCATTGGGCATCAGACACATCCTATTTGGATTGATAAGAAGAATGTCAAAACAGAAAAAGGTAAATATGTATTAATCTGAATAAGAAAAAGAAACTGTATACATTTAGACGAGAGGAGAAAATCCATCCAGGGCGCAATCCATAGAGCTTCAGTGTATGATCTGTCAGTCACCATATGGTTGGTTGTTTAGTCGTCAGTCATCGAATATAAACAAACAGAACTAAACCCAAAAAATTAACAAAAAAGAAAAGTAAGAAGAAGAAGCCACAAGGGTTTTAGTACCGTGAGAGAGTAGAAGGGAACGAGAGATGATGAAAGCATAGAAAGCCACAGCATAAAGCACAATTAGTGTCAGCTCCTTGGCCTTCCAGCCCTCCTTCTTCATTACTACTACCAAACACATCCTCGAAGCCACGATTTGCTTTAGATACCCAACAGGCTAACATCCAAGTTGCTTATTTTTTTCTAATTCACCCCCCCTGTGTTCTAACTTTTAATTTTAATCCAATTATAAATTGAGTAGAGTTTTTTTTTCCAATTTCATAATTTACCTAAATAGTAATTTCATCTTCATAAACATCATTTATTTTGTTGGCGTACTTGAGAATACTAATAGATAATGGAACTTTTAATACTAACTATCAAGGAATATTATTGTTTTTAAGTGGATCTAAAGGATTCTCACGGCATACTTGTTTCAATAGTGTTTCAATTTCTGTATGTATGGTAATATTATTTTGTAAATAAAATTATAATGCTGCTAGTTTTTCTAAAAGAAGTTGTAGTTTATAAATACTGACAAAAAAGGTTCTATAATTTGAGAAAATTGTTGCCTAGAATGAGTGATAATCCTGATTCTTGTTGATAGATAGATGGGACTATAAATGTATATCTTTCAATAATGATATGATTGTAATAACAAATATACCAAATAAGTTTAATACTTCCATCAGCTATTCGTATTTTTAACGGTGTTTGCAAATTTTTCCAATTAGAGAGTAAATTTTTAGAG
>JANIMX020000286.1:8314290-8324703 GCA_024582655.2 Erythroxylum kunthianum | reverse complement strand
TATGTTTATCCAGAATGGATTGCTACTGATTTTTATGTTTACCAATCTAATGTTCGGTTGCCGAACTTGGAGAAACAAAGGTGGCTGAGAAACATATCAGGGTCCTTCCTCAACTATCTTGAAAGTATCAGATTTAAAGGAGAAAGAGAATATAATAAGATTATCCTCTAATAGAAAAATTTCAGTGAGCCCTCTACCCTTCCATTGATTTTAGGCCCATCTCTGGATCAAGGGAAAAGCTAGCCTGCTGTCCATGATGAAACTTACTAGAGTCGCTTCCCAGTAATGGGCTCCTTCCTTCAAGTATCAATTTCTGGCACTACCATAGTCCTTCCCTCCAGTTCCTTAGGAGGATAATAATGCAAGGTAAGGTTAGGATGGTCACCAACCACTTGTTTCCAACTTTCTGGTTTGGTATGGAAGAAGGGGTTGGAGGAAGAGTTGAAGTGTTTTCTGGTGAAGTTGATAGATTAGTCGGAGTAGCAGAAGGTGGGGAGGAAGGGTGGAAGGGATTGGAGTTGGTACTTGGTATAGAGGATTGATGTCTTTGGGTAGAGAGAGTGGGAGGTTTTTGTTGGGAGGAGAAGCCTAATTTTTCGAGGGAGATAGCTAGGAACTTGATAGGTGTAGAGGACTGGTCTGGTGGATAGGGAGGGGTAAAGGTGGGAAATCAATATTGTTAGTAGACAATATTGTCATAAGGTTTACTAGTAATAGTAACAGTTTAGAAGAGAAAGGTTGCAAAGATAAAAAGTTGTTACTTAAACAAGAAAGATAGTTTGGGTAAGAAAGAAGGACTAAGAAAGTTACCAGAAAGTCCATCTAAGGATCTACCAACAGAGGGGCTAGACAAAGTAGTCAAGCGACTGATGAAGAATGAGTTGGAGTATGGGGAGCTAAGCAAGTTTGAGGGAAGTTTGCGAGAAGAGAAAGAGGAGCTGGAAGGAAGATATCAAGCTGGAAAACAAAGAAAGGTTAGGAAGGGAAAAGATAATAGCTAGAAAAAAATAGAGAGGAGAAAAAACCTAGTGATCCACCTATTGCTATTATTGTCTCCTCACATCACATTTCCAGGCCACAATATGTCATCTTCAAGCCACAATAAAATACACAGAGCAACCACGAGGAGAGAACCAAAAAACACAACATTTCACTACCATCAACACATCACCTCTCCTCAGGTTTCAACTGCATGCCTTCTCATAATTGGTAATGAAATTACAAAGCAGAATTTCATAAACCACCATAATGTCAAGAGAAACCACAAACATTGACATTCATCACCCTGCTTGCACCGCGATCATTGTTGTAAGTTGCTTCTTCTCTCATTATCTATGTTCATTTTTATAAGCAACCAAATCACTGTGATGATGGAAGAAGAATATATGTATCCAGTGCTATGTTTCGCAACAAAAACCCAATTTCTAGCAAAGAGGAGCAAAGGTAGCAACATGTTAATTTGAATGTTTTCATATTAGTCAAATTTAATTTGATCAAATAGTGGTTAGTTTGCAATTGATGCTAAATACCTTAAGCCATGTTCGAAGAATCATTGTTTAACACTTGAATAATTAATGTTTTTCAATCTTATTGTGAAATTCGATTTGAAATTAAACGTTGGTTTTTAGAAAATTTAATCTAAACTTTTTAGATATAATCAAATTTAATTTAATTTTAGAAATCTAGACTTTGTAATTTTAATTCCAAAATTTTGATATGATCACAACAATTCTAAAACCATTGTTAAACAATCAATTTGAGATCTGATCCTCTGTAATAGAATACTAACAAAAAATAATATTTAATTTTTTGAAAGTCAAGATCGCTGTAAATTTTATAATATGATTAATGCACAAACATAATAAGACAAAAATTATAAATTCGTACATTATTGTGAAGTTTGATATTTTTCTTGTCGTTTTTCTCTAATTGTTTTTAAAATTGGTTAATTGTAACTATTGTAGTTGTATACGTGTCCGACCTTTAATAGTTCCACACAAACATGTTGAGAGAACTCATAAATAATGTAAAGAGGGTATGCAAAAAATGCTAACTCCTTAAGTCTGATCTTATTTATAATAGAGTTTAAACCTTTTAGTAATTTAATTGAAATAAAATTCTAATTTTAATTGAAGTTTTAATTAATTCTAACTAAATATAGATGGATTAAGATAAGATTCAATATTTCATATTAATATTTATTTATTAAATATTTTATAGTTAATTCCAAAGTTTCTCAAACTTTATAATCAAGTCTAACTTAATTAAATCATTTTTTCTCTCTTCAACTATTCTTTGTGTGTGATCTATTAAGTTTTTAAATATGTTAGTGATTGACATAAATTATTAACCCTAAATCATATTTAGGAGATAAATTGAAATTATTTAATTTATTTTTAATTCTTTAATTAAATATTTTATACTTATAGACTAAGATTGTAATCTAGCAACATTTCATGACTTTCATGCATAATTTTTTTTTGTATAATTTAATCCTTATTTCATACAATATTCTGATTAGACATAAAACATGAAATTAATATCTATTCTATTTGAGTTCATTCATACTAACTTTTTACCATTAGTAATTGATTTAATTAATGATATTTGTAAACTATTTAAAAAAGTGCATTTTCACCTCCTCGAAGAAATTTCTGAATCAATACTAAACAAAAATAATTAAACATTCTCCCTAATAACTTTTAGAATAATGAATCATATATTGATCACTCAACTACTTCTATATAGTTAATGTTATGTCCAATGACTATTGAGTGAGTTATCCTTAACTAGTATAGATAATAAATAGTATTAAAACATAACAATTCTTATATCAAATACTTTAGAGATCTTAATTTAAAAGATCATTTATATAATTATCACAATGAGATTTTTATAAAAATATATAAGTCATGTTGTAAATAGAATTTTTATATCGGATTAGTTTAGTGAACTTATTTTCTTAGGAACATTTATACGTTTATTTAAGTATCTTTATACTTTAATTTATGAAATTGATTACTCCTTTCATAAAAAAATAACATATAATAATTTTTTAATATTTATTTTTAATAAAATTTTAATTAAAAATAATAAATAAATACAATATAAATTTTATAATTATATTTTATTTGTAATATACATTTGTCACGTTATCTCGTGTGTGTGTATATATATATATAATATACCTATATAATTATGTCACAAAAACTAAAACTAATCGATTAAACAGTAACCTCTAGCGAAGCTGCACATAGAGAGAGAAGCGCAGAGAACTCATCTTGTTTCCCAACTCCCAAGGTGGACAAGCGACAAACTGTTCTATCTTTGAATGGAGTTTGATCGTTTCTAGCGTTGCAAGAAAAGATTCCAGTGTAACTGAAAACGGCACCGTCTAAATGCTATTAAAACCTCGTAATAGCAGGCAAGTGTTGTGTCTTGAAAAATCGTAGAGGATCTCCACGAAAATCTGTGGTACTAAAAGAAAAGATGTTAGCCAACTGCAACCTCATCTCTTGCAACTTCACTAATGTTGCTCTCATGAAATCAAGACCCAAATTTCCATTCCATACTCAGACACATAGTATAAAGTTCTTACCTTTACTTCCCAAAAAATCCTGCAGCTATGTGACCAATAGGTTCCCATTTCTCAACAAAGGAGGTCCTTTAATATGCCATAGTGTCATGAACTCTGAGAATTCTGACAAAGATAAAGTCTTGGAGGGTGAAGGTACCGAAGAAGAGGAAAGAGACTGGACAACCTCCATTTTGCTATTTGTATTCTGGGGTGCTGTCATTTATTACGTTTTCTTCCTTGCTCCCGACCAGACCCCGGTACTAGGATATCCTATACTCTCTTGCTATTTTTTCGTTTGAGTTTGATGGGTTTTATTGGCTACTCTGGCTTTGTTGGCTTATATCTGAAACTAGTTCTATTACGTGCTTTCTGACCATTCATCCTGCCGGGGTTAGGCTGTTAAGCTAGTTGGATTCATTCTTTCCTCACCTGCTTGGGTCTTCTAGAGCTGTACGGGATTGTGAATCAACTGAAAGCCATAACTAGTTCATAGAAGAAAGATCACTTTTTTGTTTTATAATATAACCTCATGTGTTAGTAAGTGACTCATGGATCGCTGTATGCCTTTGGTGGTCTCTAATTGGGAGATTACTTTGAAAGTTAACTCGGTTGTTACATTAATGACAATCTTATCTCGTCTGTACAAAATCGGAAGAGGATAACTTGTAACATTCAATGTGTGATACGCTTGTTTTTCCATGGACTTGTGAACAATTCATGGCTTATGGTTTTTCAGGTGTTATTTTCTCTGTTACCGTTTGTTATAACATGACAAATTACAAACTTTTTTTTTTTTTTTTTGCAGTCAAGGGACACGTATTTCTTGAAGAAACTGCTTAGTTTGAACGGAGAAGATGGCTTTAGGATGAATCAAGTGCTTATTTCTTTATGGTACATAATGGGTTTGTGGCCTTTAGTGTACAGCATGCTTCTACTGCCAACAGGGAGGAGGTTTGTTCCAATACATTGCCCTGTTCTCCCTATTTATTGATTGATCTTTCCATTTTCAACTAGCAATTTGCTCTTGTTTTTATAAGTACCTAATTTAAGATAGATTATTATTAGCCTTCCACCTATGTTGGCGTTGTTCTTTGATAAAAGGAAAGTAGTTGGTTGTAGTGTAGAAGTATAACAAATATTTTCCTGGGTGGCTATTACCCAGGAAAAACTTGAGGTGTTCACTTGATTTGATGTTATGCAGCTCAAAAAGCAAAGTTCCTGTTTGGCCTTTCCTTGTTCTTTCATGTTTCGGTGGTGCATATGCACTTTTACCCTATTTTGTTCTATGGAGACCACCCCCACCTCCTGTGGATGAAACTGAGCTCGATAAGTGGCCTTTTAACTTTTTGGATTCAAGGTTGACTGCTGGGGTAAGTAGTTAATATAAGTTCTCATTTTCTCCATTCCAATTCTGTTTAATTATGGGATTGTTTCCACAGTGGGACCATCAATTCATCTGCATTACTAAAATGGTATTGAACATGGGATATCTCTTGAATTTGATTGATCTTCTACTGCATTCAGCAAATCTAATTAGTTACAATATGCAAATTGTATTATGCACAACCATAAGCATGCTGTATAAACTTGGATTTGTTGCTTCACGCTTACATATGGTGTTACTTAGTCAATTAATACCGAAAAAGAAAGGTTCTGCAACATAGATAGCATTTCGCTCAAAAATTAGAGCGTGGTTAGAAGCCTGATGCGTATATGAATTTTGGTCTATCTTGATGTAGGGAAAGAAGTTAGATGACAAATTCAACAAAATTTGGCTAGAATTGGGGTGATTGAGGTTAAAACAATTAGGGGTTATAACAAAAACCTTCTTTAGTTAAAATTGGAATGCAAAAGTTGAATAGGAAAAACATTACAAAGACCAACTGAATAAGGAAACTTAATATTGATTAGGAATAAACAAAATAAAATTCTTAGGTTTGAGCTGGATTCTCCTATATCGATCTCCTCATATTCGAATAAAATCTGGCTCCAATTAGTAAACCTTTACTTGCACTATGCAGAAATGTAAGTTAACTTATTTCAAGCACTGTTGCGCATTACATGTCCTTGCGCACGTGGATTCGCCAAGGTGTTTCACTAAAAATCAATGGTTAAAAAACCCAACTGGTTCTAGCGGTTGAATTGTAAAAACTTTGAACCATCCAACTTTTCGGTTCGATTTACTTTAATAACTCTTGTTCTTAAGAAATCGGTCAATTTTCGTAAATTAATAAGTTCTTATAAACTAAAATAAATCAATTGATTTTTATTTAACAATCTCTTTTTTCAATTAAGCTTCAAATTCTTCGATAAGTAAGGACAATCTCTTTCAAGCATAGTTCAAATTCTTTAATTTTATTTAATCTTTAGCTGTTTTATGATGACCTAATACCGATTGAACATTTTAAACTTTAAACTTCTTGTCGTATCGGTTTAACTTTCGATCTGGTTTTTAAAATGTTGCTAAAAATCATATATAAGAATTACCATATCAAGAGTCAAGTTCTTTAACATCTATAACTTCTTTAATAACATCGACTTTAGCAATAGAAAGCTGCATAAATTGAATGTTAATGGTAGATAACCTTGAATCTGTCACACTTCTCAGATTCAACCAAATGGCTACTTTTGTACTTGTCATTTTCTGGAATTTTAGATAGCAAATACATCTTTCCTTTATGAACGAGAACACTAACTTTATACATCACAACCTTTGATTTTGGAATAGTACCATCGGTATTAAGTAAAGCCTTCCCCTGATTAAGTTTACATTATCTTAAGATGATGAATGGTGCCTTTTATAGTTGGATTTGGAAATGATTTTTGCCCAAATTTCTAAGGTATTAAAACCATAACTTTTTTTCTTCTCTTTCTTGGTCTATTGTTAAGGGTCTTAACAAATTTCTTATTCTCAAACTATGTCTAACTTTTTATTGACCACACCCACTGGCTTCCATTTTCCACATCCACTACATGCTTCTCTTATTTAATCCAAATCATTGTATATGCTTTCTTCTACTTCTGGCTTGTGAGTCTTAAAACATGTTTTATTCTCTTAGAGCTGTTCAAAAGGAAAACACCTAATTATTGCCCTTGTTTATTCGACAGTTGCATTGTAATTCTTGGAAAAAACACCAACATGCTGTCCAATTTCTTATGTAACTCCAGTCCCTAAATTTCAATTTCCAAATAAGTACAATAGCAATCAAACTCTAGTCTGTAGAACTCATTATAGACAGCCACATTACCCTGCATGGATACTGAATATGAAAAATAGTACTCCATTTGCAAAGTTCAAGATTTATCTTCATAGGATGTCATAAAAGGATCATGACCCTCTAATCGATACTGAGCAAATCAAGCAAGCTTTGACTTGAATATTCTTCGAGCTACTGCACTTGCTCCTGGATCCCATAACTTCCTTATTAGATCCCTAAAAGCTAATGTGATCACTCAATCTATGCCCAATGGATGTCAAGATTTATTCCTCCACCATGATCTCCAAGAAAATAGTCTACAAGCTTTCGTCTGTGTGCTAAACATTGTATGGGACTATTTATGAAGCATTTTCAATGTTCTGTAATCCCCGTCAATCGCAAAGAAGGTTCTCCAGATTATCCAAAGAGTGTGGAAGAATTTTGAAATAAGCTGGTCAATAGAGCCATTAATAGCAGAAATTCTATAAGATATTGTGCATCCTCTTTTCTACCATCTCTACCCTTCGTGTTATCTGATAGCGCATAAACTTGCAGCTCCAGAAGGATCTCCTGAAGATCTTGGCAGAGTGATCAAACTCAAGATTTCATGTTATCTGATAGCCCATTGAGACATTAAAATTGTTCTAGTAACTTTGTCTTCATACGTTCCTAAGTGCTGATTTTAGGTTTGACTTGTATTCATTGCTCTCCAAATTCCTTCCACTATTTGACTGCAGTACCCATTAATTTAAGCTTCACGAAGAGCTGCTTTTGATGTTCTACCATGGATTTCCACTAGAAATAATTTTCCAAACTAACCTCCCAATCCAAATAATCTTCCACATCCAATTTACCATAAATATGAGAAACTCTAACCTTGACTTTCCTAACCTTAGATCAAGGGAGGGGAGTAACAGCTTTGTGATTGCAGCTCATGCCATTCAATTAATTGATCAACTTTCATAAAAAAAGGTTTTCGTCCTCTAATGCATATTCAACCTCAAGATTTCATGAAATCTCAAGAGACTTGTGATTACCTTTTGGATGCTTCATATGGGCTTCCACTGGTTTCTAATGTTACAAGGCTCGTACAACCTGCATCAAGTCTGCAATCATGTGCCCCATCTCTGCCATCTCTGTTTGATTTGGCCGGTTACCTCTACTTTGATTTCTACCATAGTCTTAAAATTTTTGAAGCTGAAACTCTTCAAAATAGATAGGATCTTCGGATTTGATATCATTTGATGTAGGGAAAGCGGTTAGGGCGACGAATTCAACCATGTAGAGATAGAAATGGGGTTATTATGGCTGGAACTAGTAGGGTTTTTAACAAAAACCTCTGACAAAATATGAGTATGAAGGCTGCTATTTTTTTTCCTTAACAAACATATATTTATAGTAATTAGGAATAAACAAAATAAAGTTCTTTGATTTTGGCTGGATGCTCTTGCATCACATCTTATAATAGTTGTATCTAATCACACACACCTGCATTTGGCTGAAAGTTTTGAATGAAAGCAATCAAATTTAATTACGTAGAATACCAAGTTTGATGTGTTCCTGTCACTTCTCTGCAGTTCAATACACAAAATGTTTAATTGTAGGTTACTGATTTAAAGATTGTTGAAATTGATCCAGCACATTTCTTCTTTAATTCATTCCCCGGAAAAGAAAATAATATTCTTCAATCTTATGTTTATTATACGAGTCATTTCTTCCCTTAATAAGCCATATGTATCATAATATTAGCATTTGAGCATCGGAGACTTCTTCTTGTGCTCCATTAAGCCATATGTAATTTTTACAAAAGCAACAGTACTTAGGACAACTTATCTTTACTTGTGGATAATGAATGTCAACCCATTACAAAACAGGTATCGTTGGCTGCTGGACTTGGTTTAGTTCTTTATGCAGGCTTAGCAAACGGTGCTGACTGGAGGGAGTTTTATCAATACATGAGGGAAAGCAAATTTGTAAGTGCTGTCGATTTTTGTGTTCACCACTACATCCATATGCCATCAACCATCAATTAGGATTTAAAGTGCAGCCCATTAAGCATTTAACTACTATACAGCTATGACTCTCCACTAATGGTATCTATGCCACACTGGTGTGTCATCGTCCATGTTACAGATTCACATCACCAGCCTTGACTTTTCTCTGTTATCAGCATTTGCTCCTTTCTGGGTTTACAATGACATGACTTCCAGGAAATGGTGAGACTCCTAAAGCATACTACCCTTCTTTAATTGGTTTTAGAAGCCACTTGGTGGTCTCTTTTTGCAGCTTTACACTGAACATTGTATCTTGTTTCACAGGTATGACAAAGGCTCTTGGCTTCTTCCAATATCACTGGTGCCATTCTTGGGTCCTTTGATATATTTGGTACTGCGGCCATCACTCTCTGAAATGCGTGTCTCAGAAAGTCTAATTTCTTCTGAAAAGAAGTAGAAGCCCATAGTTGTTTCTTGATAATGATTATCTTCTTCCTGGATAAGATGGCAAATACGGTAACTTCAAAAGTTGAAATAGGATCAGACAAAGAAGTACGGTGGAGGTGCTGCAGGTATTGTGGGTTAAGTGGTCTTGTTATATGGTCGAATTAGGCGAGAGAGATAGTGGCAAGGGATTTGATCATTAGACGAAGGCAAATTAAGCCGAAAAGACAAGATACAGTTATGGGTGACCAAGTACCAGGTCTAATTTGGCAATAACAAATGATGATAATTATCACCACCTAACAACATAAAGACGACGTAGTAGGAGCCTGGGACAATGATTGAGTACCAACATATCAAACTCTTAGATCCTAGTCAATAGCCCTTTGGGGGCAGAACATGCACATGTAATTTACTTAAGTGCTAGGGCAACCAAAAGGTTCAAAGAACCTATTTTTGTCCTAGTCCATGTGCCAAGTATCACGGGCTTCAGAATGACGGGACATCAAGGATTGAAAATTCACTCTATCAAATAACCTCCAACTGAAAATTGTTAAATTCAATCACGAATTAAAAATTTGTTTTTAACATATTTACTCTTTTGAATAAAATTGTCACATTAATTTTATGTCAGATGTCTAAATTATCTTTAAAATTAAAAATTAAAGAGTTCATATTGTCCTTATTTATCAAAATATTTTTGTCCTTGTCTTTTAATAAAAAAAATTCACTATTAACGCCTCATTTTCTTCCATTTTACAACGTCTCTTCTACCTTTATCTTTCACCATTAACGTCTCATTTCTTTCCATTCTACGTCTCTTTTATTATTCTTTCTTCCTATCATTTTATCATTCTTTCTTTACATCAATCGTACCTAGGATCCACATTGGAGCTTCTTCATCCATTCTTTACCTATTTAATCTCAAGGTATGAATTTCAGCCTTTTTTTTTTAAATTGCCCTTATGCTCATTTATCAAAAATATTCTTGTCCTTGTCTTCCACATTTTTTCTTCTTCCACCAATAACGTTTTATTTCCTTCCATTCTACATCGCCTCCTCTACTCTTGTCTTTCACCATTCTTCTTCTTCTACCATTAATGTCTCTTTTTCTTCCATAATAATGAGATTCCTATTATGTGCAATTATGTTAGTATCTAAAATTCCCTAGTCATAGGATTAATAAGACGGGACATTGTTA
>JANIMX020000286.1:8033567-8055404 GCA_024582655.2 Erythroxylum kunthianum | reverse complement strand
AGGTGTTTAAGTGCTGAATGGTCGGTGTACACAATCACCTTAGAACCGACTAGATATGACCTGAACTTTTCAAAGGCAAACACCACTGCTAGCAGTTCCTTCTCTGTTGTGGCATAATTCGTCTGAGCTCCATCAAGTGTCTTGTTGGCATAGTAAATTGCATGAATTTTCCGCTCTTTTCTTTGCCCTAACACAGCTTCCAATTGGTATTTCTGAAGCCTTTACCATTCCAGTATTGGATTTATTTTGTTGGAGCATTAATGTATATATACATATATATGTTTGATGTCTCAGTTCAATGATGGAAAAAGAAAATTGCTCTGCACTACACTTAAGTAATAACATTTCAATGAAACTTAAACATCCATCTGCAACATTTCAAAGCAGTCCAGTCTTGGTGAAATCACCAACAAGAGGAGCCAAGGTGAAAGCAATATAGGAATTAATTTAATATGTTTGACCCTTAATTTTAGGCTAGTATAAATTTAAGAAGCAGATTTCAAAATTGCAAACTCAAATAGCAGCTTTCTGCTGTACTGTTTAACTCTTCAATTTTCAGAATGTTTTGTACCAATTTCTTTCTGTAGCAAATTCCAAAAAATTAATCTGCAGCCAGAAACTCCAGCTTATACCTGTCTACCATAAAAAAATATTTCTCCATCCTTCTCTCATTTGCCCCCAATAAAATTTTGTAGACAGAAATCTGAGAGTAACATGTAAAAGTAGAAGCTTTTGTGGAAATTAGACTCTGTTCAATATTTGTAAACATTTAGAAGAAGTGTAAAATTTTCTCTTTTCTGTTTGTGGTCCTATAAGCCTGTGTCAGTTAGGTCTAACTCATTACTTTGTTCATTTGGTGATAGTTGGGAGAGAAAGGGCATCTGAAGCCTGCTAATTACCTAGACTCCCACGAAAAGTTTCTAATCAGTGTTGCTACTAAAGGAGGTATTATAATATGTTTTCTGTTGTGTATGTTATGTATTTTGGTACCAAAATGTACTATATTTGTACTAACATGATTCCTTGTCGCTGTGGTTCCAGTGGTCAAATTATTTAATGCTGTAAGTTCTTACTAAAAATTTTATTCTATTTTTTCTTCATAGAATCCTTTGTTTTTTTTGCAATTTAACTATCTTCAATATAGAATATCATCACTGTCACTCCACTCATATTGAGGTGCTTGTATCTTTGTACAGGTTAACAATGCGCAAAATGCACAGAAAGGACTTGATCCTTCAAGGTCAAAAGATGTAAAAGGTACGCCCACTGACAACAGATTTTGAATCCTCTTGTAATTTGCTTCTACCATGTTCATAATTATATTATATTACACTGAAAGTGAAGGATACTCTATCTTTTCACAGTTATGATTACTTTTTGTGTTGCATCAAAATGTTCTCACTTTTGGTAAGGTTACTTCTTTGTGACTGAAAGGTTCACAAGTTCGAGTCACGGAAATAGCCTATTTGTAAAAAAATATAAGGGGAAGGCTGAGTACAATTGATGTCCCTTATCCGACCCTCGCAAAGCGGGGAAATTGAGTTTGTTGTGGTTGTGGTTTTCTAAATGTTCCCACTTCTCCTGATTAACTTGACCAGTTTTTATTTTTCCATGCTCACTGCTTCGTTAGCCATGTATTGCAAATATGGTGCTCTACCTTTGTTTCCTAGAGCCTTCTGTATATCTTTTCTTATGGTTCTGTCCTCAACAATGTGTACCTGACCAAAGATGGATAGCTGTGACTGGAATTAGTTTGATGATAATACCTTCTTGATCTGATGTTGTTTGAAAATAATCTAGGATTGCATTGTTGTCAGCTTGTAAGCCATATGGTTTGCTTCGCCTACAGTTCTTGTTATGAGCAAATTTTGGATTTTGTTTTTCAAAGATACATGTACGAACTATTAATGTTAAATTAGTCCACTTGTGCTATGGTCAATCCATCATGTTATTAACTTACTGATGTTACAAGAATCTCTAGTTACCTTTTCCTAATTTTTCAGTGATAAAAAAGCGGAGGAAGGAAGCCTTCTTCTCTGAGTTAGGCAAGATGCCAGGGGCCATTTCCTCTGCTAAGGTTGGAATTTGTCTCTTTGAAGTTTAACCCTTACTAAGTCATACAAAAGAGTAATTATTTACGTTTTTTACATCTTATTATGTGTTGATTTGCTCTTCCTGTGGCTTTTCACATGTTTCACAATGCTATTGTCTGACAACAAGCAGGTGGTAAGTTCATTTTCAACCCCAGCTGAGGGTGAAGGGCCATCCTGGGCTCCATTACGTGATAACTACATGCTGACAAGTTCAAAGTTGAAGGACTGGGATAAAATGCCGGTATGAAATTGAGCCATAGCATGTTGTCTACCCACCTCTCTAATATATGCACAAAGCATGGAAATGCCAGGTGGGGTTTTCATACTTCCTAGTTAATTCTTATTTCTACAATATATTTGTGCAGGATACGGCAGTAGCAGATGGCATTGGGAGGATGTCTGAGGATAGTAGTTCTGAAGACGATTGAATTGGCAAACAATAGGGCCTTCCAAAAACTGTCAGCTTGAGAATGAAGTCTGTAATGATGCCATTAGGCACAGGAAATTTTGATGTACTTATGTGAGGATGATTATTAATTCATGAAAACGAGAATTATGAGCTTATAAAGAAGCGGTTCTCCTCTTTGTCTTCCTTCCATGGGTGAATGGAAGCATGAAAAATGTAATGCTCCCTAATCCCACTTGGATATCATTGTAGAAACTGGCTAAATGGATCCTCTTGAGAAACTTGTTCGTGGTCAAAACACTTGAAGAGAGCCAAATGATGAAGAATTTTCGAAACATAACCCCAAAGACGTTATAGTTTTGGATCCGACTATTAGTCAATGCCCACGGTTTCATGTAATTACTTCAGAGGGCGAGGTGGTCAGTGGTGATATGGTGATACTCTGGATCGCTTACTTTAGTTCGAAATTCAAAGTGAATGATATCGAATGTAGGACCTAAAGTTAACGTAAATATCCAAGTCTACATGATTGATCAAAAAGTGGATTTAAATGGGCACATGTCTTCCTGGCTGGAGATCAAGTTAAAATGGAAGAATGGACAGGAGTATGTACGATGGAACTGGAATATTTATTCAACCTATCCATTTGACTTCTTTCTATACAAAATCCTTTTCTTTTCTTTTTTTCATCTGAACAAAACTATAGACTATAGACTGAAGAATGTTACAAGGAAACTATGTACCGATCAAAGCCACCAAAAATTAAAAAAAAAAAAACATAAAGAGCAAGAAAACCATCAAGTAGCTTAGGATAAGTTGAATTCAAAATTCTACGCACTAAATTAGTAGGAATGCGTTTCTTGTTTTAACCAAAATATCATTTCATTCAAAACCGAGCCTTTTCCTACGTTTACTTGCAGTTTGACATTTGCTGTTGCTGAGAGTAACCATCAATGGCATGATTTGGTCATAGGTAATTGCACAAACGTAACAACAACTGTGACAGAAGGCACTGCTTCCCTGAGTCTACATACTCTTTAAGGCCCCTTGCATTGGTCCAATTTCTTGAGACATAGAGGTCTGATATACTCAAATAGAGATCTGCACATTCATTATATATGTAGTTCGGACAAATAATTAACCCAAGATACCATCTTTGCGTGTTATTATTACACACTAGCCTCTTAAGGGCACATTAATAAGGTCATCTACTATTCATGTACACCTAGAGGAAAACAACCTAGCAGAGCAAGTTTTTTGGTCCGATCTTACAACTGTTTGGAGCCAGGCATTATAGATCTCTGCTGTACATTTCAAAATGAAATAATATAAAGAGCCAAGGCTCAAGTAAGCAGACGTGAGTTCAGCGACTCACCATGGCACAGGAGCCAACTTAAGTGTGTGGAGCATAAGTTACAAAATTTAATCAGCTTTTTGAGCATTTCTATATCACGACCAAGATGAACATATATTCTCCTTTCCAGAGTGGAGCTCAAAACTGAAATTTCTCAGAGAAATAGAAAGGAAACCATTTAGCATAGGCCTTCACAATACGCCAGCCTATCCAATCTTGTTGGATGGGTAATGTAAACCATCTGTTCCTCTTAAAGTGATGGAATCATCGGCTGATTCTCACTAGTGAACCATCAGAACCAGCTCTTTTGCATTCACCCAGTAGACCGCTGTGATGCATAAAACTTGTAACTGCACAAGGAAATAAATGGATCAATTTAAACCTGTATTCAAATAATAATAGGTCATTTCTCCACCTAAGTATCGATGCCTTTCCTTTCTGTAAAAACATGGTTAAAAATTGTACATTCAGTAGCTTCTGGTTTGACTCAATGGGTCATAATCATATACATCACCAGCTTTCACGAACCGCCCCTTCACACGCCTTCTTACATCAGCCCTAGCTTTGCGAGATGCATATCTTACTCTCTTGTCAAACCTAATAACAAATTAAGCAAGATGTAAAAACATACACATTTCAACCATGTCCATGGAAGACAAAAATTGAATCTTAATAGTATGCAAATACTGCAAGTTAGAATTCATATGCGTGGATATTCTGCAAAGAAGAAAAGAGATGCAAAAAAGGGTGCATATATTATGCATATTGCACATTCTTTCTTAACAATTAGACATATTTAAGGAAATAAAGAAATTTGATCACTTAAGTGCAATAACTAGCCAATCTTATGCATAAATTCCTGCGAGGATGAAACTGGAAGTGTCAAAAGATGCACAATTTTGCATCATGGAAGTTTGAACCACAAGTATCATCTGATTCTTGTGAACTATTTGAAGTGCACAAAACTATTTCGATTTTTAAATTTGAATTATCTGAACTTTGAATTTCAGGTAAGATATGTAGAAAAAAGAAACACTAAAGGCGTGTTCACTTACAGAAAACTGTTTTCTGTTTTCATCTTTCAGTTTTCATTGAAAATAAAAAATTTCATTTTCATTGAAAATTTGAAAAACATGTTCATATATTATTATGGAAAAACTGTTTTCTATTTTTAAAAACTGAAAAACGTGTTCAATTATTATTTTTGAAACACGTGTTTATTATTGTTTTTGAAAAACATGTTTTCAGTTTAAAAACTGCTATTTTTTTAACAAATAAAATTTTAGAAAACAACTTGGACCTATTTTCTAAATTTCTTTTAAAATTTGAAAATTAGGAAAACAATTTTCACTTAAAATTTTTATACAAAAGTCCAACATGAACACAGACTTCTATTTTTTGTTTTTATTAGAAATATTTTTCTTGAAAACAGTCTCAGTTTTCTGTAAGTGAACACGCCCTAAGATTTGATCTCAAAAGATAGACAAACGACCATGTCAAGAACATTTTTCGATATACTGTTAGCTTGAAAACAACCTTTAAACACAAAATTAGACTTTAGTATTTTCAGTTGAGGAGATGGCTCTTGTGAATAACTGTAAAAAGTTTTTGAATTATCATTATTGCTTACTTGCGTGTCTTCTTTTTCTCTTTGTAACGCATTACAGCATTGCTCCTATTAGCTGAAGATAGAAAATTTTCAGAGCATGGAGGACACCATGGAGGTTCTCCCATGAGAAGTATAGAGGAAGCTCCACAATCCTGATAATCAGCACCGCTACTTTCTCCAGTGAGGCCAGAAAATGAAAGGCTTGATTGCGCTTGTCTTGCCGTAAAACAAAGGATTGGTTCAGTTTTAGTACTCATGGAATCTGCAGAAGCTACATTGCTGCATGCTGGCTGCACCGGATTAACCAGTCCAACTGATGATCCCTGGAGTTAGCAGGGGACCCAATTATATAAAAAGCAAAGATGCTTCAATAAGACAGGAATTGCACAAAATTAGGCAGAGAAGAACAAATTGATGCAGCAGAACAGAAGTGGATGAACTATGATTTCATGGCAGGACATGCTTGCTCTGCTCATCCATATACCAGAATGTGTTACTATGACCAAAACTAAAACTAATAATAGTTCTGATTAATGAAGATATAATTTCCTCTCAAACTCACACTTAAGAAAATAGAGTGTATATAACTCTAGTAGGTTGAGACCTAGATGGTACAGTATATGCAGTTACTTCCTTTGCCAAAAAATATATACAAAACTCCCTACATCTTATGTGATGATTTAAGATTCAAAGTCTGACTTGCAATACCTATGATATAGCTACTGCACATCTTTGCATGAAGTGACAGAAGAATGAAATTGATCTTTTCAATCATTATAACATCCTAAAGCTATGAACTAAAAGGGGTTTTCATTCACCAAAGAGATGCAATACAATTGAGAATCATCTAGTAAAATTTCACTCTCAATAGAAATTTCAAATAACAGCAACACAAATTAAGAAATCTGGGATCCATGCATTAATGATTCACATGGATCTCACAGATAAAAATCATAGGCAGAAGAAAAACAAAGGAATCTAAAAACACAATATAAGAGAAGAGAACCTCAGCAGCAACTGCACCCTGACACTTGGAATCACCAGCCAACATTTCCTTCATCCCAAACAAGCTATCAATTCCACCATTCTCAAAAAGCTCTTCAGAATTACTGAGGGTAACACCAAAGAGCTCTTCATAGTTCTCGAGATTCAAATCTACTCCATCCATATTAAAGTCACTATAGATATCTTCCTCACAAAGGGAAGGACCTTTAGTCCCAGGACAGCACAACTACAATACAATAAGTCTGTAAGGCTTTTAAGGAACAGAAAAACAAAACTCATAGAAGTCTATGTATAGAACGAAAAGTAAATGAACAGTCCAGACTAATTTGCAGGAATTATAAGCCACTCAGCAACATTCGACAAGTCATTTAACATACTGGCCCTTGCAATAACTGAAAATGCAAGACACAATTTATAGATCCTCTCCAGTGAACTAATTACTAAGTGAATTTGCCACCAGCAGGAATGACAATAAGAAAGAAATAAAAATTAAAGATGGTTGATAATACAGTAGCAATTTCTCATGATAAATTTCACTAGAAAACAAAATGTCTTGCTGCAAAGGAAAGGTATTAATCCCAAAACAAAACAATTGAAATAATTGTCTTCGGGCAATTTATGTGCTTACATCCAAGCAACAAGCATATCAAGAGTTGAATATATCTTCCCCAAAGAGGAGGTTGTCAATGAAATTCAACTTTCTATAGCTAGCACAGTGCCGAGATCTAAGACGTTAGAAATTGATAAAACAAATCCAGCAAGACTCTGCAGAGAAAATCAACTACAGCTCCAATATAAAGATTTTGAACTCCCATGTACCTTTGGCAAAGCAGTAATCGCAGATCCAGTTGGCTGTTCAACACGCTTCGGCACAGAGCCCAAATCAGGTATGGTAGGATTACCAATCCAGACATTCAATTTACTCATTCCACAAGGACTATTGGCCTCAATTATGCCAGAAACATTTTGGCTACGGGTGTTCTCGTCAGGTCCCCAAGTACTATTTCCACTATTTTCGGTTATAGTCATTAAACCCAACTCCTTTTCACAAGTTGATTCACCCCCAGAAGGGTTTTCTAACACAAATGACCATATTGAAGAAAGCTCAGCTGCAGATGGGCAACCAGAGTAGCAATTAATTGTTTGTCTTTTATGCACTGAAGCTGACGTAGAGCTGCAGTGGCCCATCCAATCACAATTTTGACAAAGTGATATCCTTTCTTCTGCACATCTAACAAATGCAGGCTGAGAATTGCATCTTTCACACAAGAGTGTTCGGGAATGACGCTTGGACAAGGCATTAGCAGAGTGGACATTCCGATCACAAGACAAACATAAGCATGCAGCATCTGATCTGCAATAGACCATAGACCTTTGATCGCCACAAAAATCACAAATATAACCCATGATTAACTAACCCTTCTCTTGAATCAGCTCACAACTCCTTTAGTATCGCCAGTTCTAAGAAAACAAATCTCATCAAACAAGAAGAAATTTCTTTAGCGCACGATAGCTCCACTCTGGGGTTGTACAACCTTCAAAATTAGAGTATCACCATGGAAAAGAAGTTAAAATTCGAAGCCAAAGAATATGAGTTGGACACATACACACAAAAAGGCACGTTGATTTATGAGATAAACCAGAAGGTCATTTTGAAGTGTAGCCAAAATGAGTAAGCATTGTTGATATTAGTATTTCATGTAACAAGAGTAAAGGACAACAGAGTCAGTTCCAGTATGCAGTAAGGTTTCAACTCAAGACAAAAACATATACGAATCTCATAAAAAAAAAGAAAATAAAGCAATTATCCAAAGAAAGAAGCAAAAGAAAGTATGACAATCCTAAACTAAATATTTACAACTGCGTCACAAATGGAAATCTAAACAACACTCGAGGATAAAATTTTAATTGCTGGATAAAGAAAACTACTTTCCAAAGTTGCAACTCTTTTCTTCTTTTTTGTTTTCAGTTACCGTAGGGAGAAGAAAAAGAAAAAAAAAAAAAAGATGACAAAACGTACATAAAACAGCCATATTCATCTCCTATCATAAGCATGGCAATTTAAATGTATACCCAATTAAAATCAACAAAGTAATTTGAGACACGCAGCAGGAGTAACAAAAGAAGAAAGTCTAAAAGAACATCTACAATGAAACAAAGAAAAAGAAGAAGATCAGGAATCCTACCACTAAATTAAACTGATCAGAAACCAATACAAGGGCCACCAAAAGGCAGTGTTGAAAGAAAAGACAATATGCAAAGAAAAGGGGAACCACAGATAAAGACTAGCATAGAGAATCGGCACAAGCAGGATCCACTTTCATAGGTTCACTAGGAGACCATGGGGGAAGAGAGAGAAGTGAATTACCATCAACGAACAAAGATCGGTGAAGACAGGTTTTTTTACGATTAGTCGTGTGAGAATCGAGAAAGAAAATGGGAAAAATTAACCCTAGAAGAAGGAGGTTCCTGAAATCTGTCGTTTGTTTAGGTATGTTTTGGGTTTCGTAATAGAAATTGAATAAGGTAAATAGGATAAGAGAGATTCAGAAGAAGAAGAAGAAGAAGAAGTGAAAAGATAGATATCTAAGATAGGAGGAGGAGGAGGAGGAGTAGGAGGAGGAGAGAAGAGAAAGATAGAAATTGGGTGGGTGGATGGATTTGTGTAATGTGTGTGTACAGAGGAAATGTGACATAAGCTGATAAAAAGTGCAAAAGTGAGAGAGAGAAAAGGGCAATTTTGGGGTGGGGAAAGTTGTTCTTTTTCTTTTAATAATAACTGACAAGTCACATATATATATGTATATTTAATTTAAATGAAGATATATAATTATATATATATATATATATATAATAGTTTTGGATGGCAAGCGAGATAGGAAAGTAGTACGTACCACTACTGGAGAAGAATCATGTGAACAGAGAAAAAAACAGTATGTGTTGAGGAGATAAGGAAGGGTATTAATAATAATAATAATAATAAGAAAAGACACGTGAGATTCAACCCCACAAAAAGTTCTCTTCTTTTTCACTTTTCATCTTCTTTATTGCCTTCAAACTACCTCTCTCTCTCTTAATGATTGACAGCTCATGTTCCTAATGCCCCACACACCCTCTTTTTGGTTGGTTGGACCATGTGTTACACTCACTCACTTCCTCCTTCTTTAACCTGGTCCTTACTAAACATTTGACTTGGCCAAGCAACCTCGCTTTCATTTTTTTTTATTTTTCACGAGACCCCATCTGTCACTTATTAGATTTTACCCAGCTAATACTGCCAAATCAACACGTCACATTCGGATTAGGTTTGCCTTAATCAATTGCGTACCAAGTGAACGCAACCAACTTAGTAATTACCAATCTCAAAATCCTATCTTTTTGGAGTCTTTTTCTTTAAACACATTGCTTCCAGTTTAAATGTCATGTTACAAGAAACATCAGAAAAGGCGTTTACATTTCTTCCACAGGATTTTGTTTCAGGAGCTTTTGGGTAAAGGCCACGTGCCATTTCGAAACAAATAACAAAAAGACAAGTTTTGCATACTCCCATATTAAAAGTAATACATATATCTATCTATATTCCACACTCCACACTCAGATCGATAAGTGAACAATCTTTAAAAGAAGGCAACTCACACGCGCCCACATACAATAGGCAATAGGTACACACACGCTTAAATTAAATTTCCTTAGGCAACAGGGAGGAAGACAATGGTCCACTCTATGCACACATCAAGTGGTCCTCGTGCATCAAATTTGAACACAATAATGTTGACAACAACTGAATATCAATCATACCGAATTCCAAACAATTCATGCTAAGGTACAAAATATTTACACATATATATAGCCTTTCAACCACCTTCCTAGGAATCTATCAACTACTTCCTTACCTCCGTTCTGGATCTTTTTACCTAAATTCATATCAACTGCTATAAATTGTCAAATGACTCGTATGTAAAGTAGAACTAGCCATATGTATGTTTCTATAAATTGTCAAATGAAGTCTATTCATCCTATCTAAGAAACACTGTTCTATTTTTACCAAGATTACTGAAGTCGTTGCACGAAGGCCTCCATTCTCTATACCATTTTAAGCTTTCATAGCAACGGTGGCCCTCAAGACTTTGTGAGAATTGACGCTGGAAAGAGTAGTGAAAATGGAACATATGGAAATAACGGAAACATATCTATATAAATATATATGATGTCATCTTAAAGGAACACATCTTTTTCTCTTTCCTTTCTTTTTTTTTCTATACAAAAAATCAGTTGCCTAACCTAGTCCTTTGAGGTTAGGCTTGTAGGGGGTGCATGCCTCTGCATTAATTTTGCAGCATTTTAGTTTAAGTTGGTAACAGCAACCATCGACAAGTCACTTGCTAATTCCATGAAGAAGCACACACCTCCAAATTGCGAACAGTAAAAGTCGTTATCTGTCTTATGAGTAGTTTAGTGTGCCCAAAATACAAAGTAAAAGCCAAACAATTTTTCGAAACTTTCATGTGCTCAAGGACTGCACCACTTGAGAAATACATCTGCAAAGCCGTATAATCCTCCGGTACCCGATTCTAAGACTATCAACTGTAGCTTCAATTGCTGTTGAGTGCAGCTCAGGTAGCATCTTTGTTTCCCCAGCAATATGAACTTCTATATTGTGTGGAATGACATCTGATGGATAAATCCCACTGATTCAGAAACCAAAACGTTAGATAACAAAGCCTTTTGATGAGCCAAAAAAATTCCATAAAATCAAATGCTCAGTCAACGTAACAAATTTTACTAAGGATATTATGGAAATTTAGTCAAGTCACAATGTCAGACTACACATATCGAGTATACCTAGACTTTCCATAATGGGATGAATTTTTAAGACATTATTTGTCATAGTAATAATTTTTGTAATTATAACGCAGAAGTGATTGTTAAAGGGAAACACAACATTATCATTGGATGCACCAGCCTCAATAATAATTTTTGTAGTTATAACGCAGAAGTGAATGTTAAAGGGCAACACAACATTGACATTGGATGCACCAGCCTCAAGGTCTGATTTACAAATATTCGAGTATTTAACTATTTTCACAAATTACACAAATACTTAGGATCATTTATAGGATCGACTCCAATCTCTAACAGATATTGCAGAGTTAATCAAAGTAGAAAATTCTCGTTTGTAAATCTTTGCCCATAGCGATTTGAAAATGAAAAGTATTCAACTTCGGTGAGTACACTTTTAAACAAAGATATGCTATGTTTGAAAATGCTTTAAAATGAACATGTGTTCAAAAGTTTGAAAAGATGGTTTCTAAACCTTCTTGAAAGTTGTTTAAAATGGTTATGAAATAGTTTAAAAGGTTGGTTTCAAGTTTTTGTTAAATATTGACGTAACTGGTCATAAAACGGTTTCAAAATCTTGAGTGAATGATTGAATGTGTATTGGGTGGATTTGAAATAGTATTGGCTTTTAAATTCATGCATGCATAGTTTTTAAACCGTTCATAAAAGAATTGTGTTCACGACACGATTCTTATATTATATATATTGGATTTGGGAACTACGACCTGCCTAATACGCTCAGAACTATACTGACGTATTGAGGTTACAATGGTGTTAAATTGAGGTGAACCCATATGATAAATGATTTCGTTTTAGCCTGAGGTACGCAGAGAGGATATAGGCCAAGATAAAGGAAAATACCGATCGAAAGTATGCCCTATAGTGCATAGCAAGTCGGGGAAGTGTCTGTCACTAACTAGGGTGGGTTGAGTCAGTCAAGTTTCTCGTGTGTCTCCCTCTACACATAAAAGAACTGTCTATCACTAACTCGGGTAGGTTGAGTTAGTCCAGTTTCCCGTGTGTCGCCCTCTGCACATTATGGGTATATAAATAGCTGCACTTCGCGGGATTGGTTGTATGGTACGAGTAAGGTCGTTACCATTGTACGAGCACTATTATGACTACGGTTATAACTATCGATATACGAAAAATGGTAAAACAGTTAATTCGGATGGCACGGAAAAGCAAAGTATAATGTCGCTCTGTAGCCATAAAACCTAAGGGTACCAAAGGCTAGGTATTAAGAAAAGAAAAGAAAAGAAATACAAATGAACCTATGAGGTTTGGATGAATGAAGGAAAGAAAGAAATGTGTTAAAGATGTAAGTTTTGAACTTAGAGCAAAAGCTCTTTGTCACGATCGTGAAACAATACTTTGACAACTCTCTGTCATGATACCAGATGACTTTATAAAGTTAAGGGACTTAAATCTTCATATATTTTGTGGGTGTCCCTCCCACTAAAATGGTTTCAAATAAAGGGTTTCGAGATTTTTCTAAAAGAGTTCCCGTGTTTAATATGTTTCAAAGAAAATGCCTTATGAAAGAAAAATCATTTACAAAGGTTTTAAACTAATTGCTAGTACTCATTGAGCTCGTTTAGCTCATACTCTTTTATTTTCAACCAACTCTCAGGTGTACCATCCGAAGATCGATTTTACAAGACTCCACCGTGCGGATAGTTGTCATTGACAAGTGTTGTAGTGTACGTTATTTTGCAATGTACTTGTTGTAATTATTTCCGCTGCATATTCATATTTTGTCAACATGGTTGTAATCCTTAATAAATTGCTTTGTGAACTCAAGGTTGTGTCAACAACCATACTTTTGTACGGATTACAATTCAAGCAATGCATGAGTGTTTTAATCAATGTATGAATGCTTTGGGATGTACTGATTGGACTTGAAGTCCTGTGATTATAGTGAAGTAATGTATGATATTGGAAATGCTTTAAAAATATTTTCAAGTTTGTTTTTAAATTTTTGGCTAGTCCGAAAAATAGCCGTTGTGTTGCTGAAATTTTAAAGAAGTTGTTACCATTAACTCCACTACTTGGCTTAAAAAGATGAAATGAAAAAGTTTAAAATGAGACGGTTTTTAGGCTTGGCTTCATGTTGATGCTTCCAGTGTGATTAAAAATCAACTGGAAGGTCTTTGTGAAGTGTCGGGCAGGTCGCCCAGTCCACGTAAGATGGGGTTCTGTCATTAGGCACCTTTCATGCATTTTACTTTTTAAATCCTAGGTAAAACCACAAACTTCTATGTATTTATTTACCTGCTTTAAAATTTATTTTAACCCTTAGATATCACTTTAGAAATTTTATTTAATTCCTTAAATTTCTTAGGTTGATAAAATATGATGCCTAACATTTTTCTTATTTTATAATTAGACCCTAAACTTATCTTTCTAGTTAGGACAATTTTTTAGTACCTTTCTTTTAATCTTTTCTCTACCTTTTATTAATAAGGTAGAGTGGTGATTCTATTGAACATTTATTTTGACATTCTATCCCATCTCTGTTTAGGACGTTAAGAAATATCATCGATAAAGATGAGACCAAAATTTGAGAATATGTTTGATGGGGTCGTTTCTCCATCTGATTATTGAAAGATATAGAAAAATTCAAGGAAAAGGCACTAAAAAGATCCTAACCAAATAAATGAGCTCGAGGTCTAATTTTAAAGCATAAAAGGTGTTAGGTACCCTATTTTACCCACTTAAGCAATTGCCTAAGTTTAAAATATATTTTAAAAAAATTGAGTATTTTGAAAGGAAAATAAGTTTCAGTATAAGGTAAATAAATTTAAGTTGAATAAAAAGAATAAAACATGCAATTAAATTCTTACGAGTTTACAGTTTTATACAAGGCTTATAAAAGAAATATATATGGTGATGTTTAGAAGTTACTTAAAATATATAGACAAATGTCTAAGAGTTTGTACTTTTTACCTAGAACTTAAAATACAGTACATGAACATGCATAGACTCGCTTTAAATGAAACTTGACCTCTGATTTTAAAAAGATAAATTGTGATTTGCATGCAAGTGCAAATTAAACAAACTAATAATGAAATAAATAATGCAGAATTTTAATGGAATGAAAGGGAGTAATGTAGAGACTTTTTCTTTAATAAATTTGAAATAGAATCTTAAAACAAAGAATTGAAATTTGAAAGGATTTGATGATCTGAACTTTAAAACAAAATGAATAAGTTTAGTTAGTAGGAATAAAAAATTTTCTTTCTAAGTTTTGATTATTTGAAGAAAAGGAAGTGGACCTAAATGTTTATTGTTTAAAAAAATACTTTAAAGTCTAGAAAATTTGGTGAATTAAAAAAAATAATTAGAAAAGCTAAATAAAATAAAATAAATAAAAAGGAAGTTGGTGAATTTAAAAAAATAATAATTAGAAAAGCTAAATAAAATAAAATAAATAAAAATGAAGTTGTTTTTATGACTCAAGTATCATTTTATATCTTAATATAAACTCAAAGTCAAGATTAATGAGCCATCAAACCTAAATAAAAATTGATTTTTATTTAATAAATGTAAATGGGCTTAAAAAGACTAGGCTTAGCAAAGAGAAATTATATTTCTAGAGTAGACAATCCTTATCAAAGCCTCCATGGCTAATGTGAATAAGTAAGGGGACCAAAGGTTCCCTGCCTTAGACCCCTCCCAGCTTGGACAAGAGGGGGTGTGACTCCATTAATCATGACACTATAAGAGGGTAAGGTGATGTAGGCTTTTACCCAAGTGATGAATCTAGCAGGGAAAACAAGCTTATATAAGGTGGCAAGAAGGAAGTTCCAATATAAGGAGTCAAAAGCTTTGTGAAGAACTACTTTCAATGTACAATTCATTCCAAATCCTTTAGTACCATAGCCCTTGAATAGATCTTGTGATAACATTATGTTGTCTCTTATAGATCTACCTATTATGAATGTTGCCTGAAGAGAGATGACAATTTCAGGGAGAATGACTTTAAGCCTTTCAGTAATGATCTTGGAAATAACCTTATAAAATGTTGTACAACATGATATTTGTCTGAATTCCTTGAGTGAATTTGGGAAAGGCACTTTAGGAACTAAGCAAAGAAGTGTCGTGTTCCATTGTTTCAGCATTTTACCTTTAGAACAGAATTCTTTAACAGCTTCTTACATATCTTCCTCAATCCATTCTCATACTTTCTGATAGAATAGACCATTAAAACCATCAATCCTCGAGGATTTTTTAGGATTTATATTGAAAAAAGCCTTGGTAATATCCTAATTAGTGATAGGTCTCTCTATATTTGAGCAACGATTAGAAGTAACTAGATTAGGAATTAGTTGTTCTATGCTTGAGAAAGGAGTTACCTCTTTTTCCTTAGATCCAATGATTGCTTTTATAGTAAGATTTAGCTAGACTGAGGAGGTCAACTTGTTTTGTCAATATTTTTCCACTGTCATCAACCAAAGACGAGATATTATTCATATTTCCTCTAGATAATAAACTTGTATAGAAAAAACTGGTGTTGGACTCCCCTTCCTTCATCCATGAGACTATGACTTTTTGTTTCAGGACATAGTTATGGATATGAAAAGCTTCTAGGTAAGTGCTCAAGGCCTCTCTTTCTTTTGTTATATTGAGTCCTTTAGTGGTGTTTGAGTATACCTTTCTCCACCAGTGAATAAGATTCTTCTTAGCTTATTGAATACCTAGTCTCTTGTGGTTTATCAATTTATAGTGAAACTCTTTTAACTCTATCTTTATCACTAGAATTTTAGTATGAAGTTGGAAGGATTTGTATACTAAAACTTTTTCTTGATTCCTTTTAATACCACTTCCTTGAAATCATCCCTGTCAGCCAAGTAGTTAAAGAATCTGAATGGGGTGAGACCTCTGAATTGTTGGTTCAAACTAGAAATGAGAATTGGGCTATGATCTGAACATAGGTTTTCATGAAACTGAGCTTTGTTTGTTGGGAATTATATAAGCCAATCTTGGTTCACTAGTCCCCTATCCAATTTTCTTCTAATATTCCAATCCCCCTCTTAGTTGTTACTTCAGGTGAAATAAAATCCACTAGATTTTAAATCTGCGACTTTAATAGAAGAGAGGCAAGATATGAAATCTTTGCTTAGTTTGGCAGTGCATCTTGCCCCTTAGACTCCATTATTGCATTGTACAATTAAAATCACCCAAGTAATAGCCAATGGCCTCTTACCATACATTTGAATTCTATAAGCTCTTTCAATGAATAAGAGGTTTTGGAGATGAAACTCTTCTTAAACAAACAATTATTGTAGTTTTTAGTATTTTAAAAGTTATATTGATATCAAACCAATTATTGAGGATCAAAGGAACTAGAATTTAATCATGATGGAACCTTAGCAAAATATCTCGTAACATAATTAATTAAATAACTTAACCATAGTGAATGGAAGTTAAAGATGAAGGTTTTAATTTGAAGTTTTGTGTTTTAAAAAATAGAGGAGTTGCATAACAAATAAGTTTAGGAGATAGTTTGGTTTCATTGATTTATAAATTTCTTTCAATTCATACTAGTATTGGAAAAAATAATAATCAATATCTTGTCATAGAGAGAATTAACTATAAATTACGTCATTCAAATGCAGAATTAAGTACTACAACAACAATAACAATATCCAATAAAAATCTTGCTGATTATACGGGGTCTGGGAAAGCCGAATAATATGCAAAATCAAGTATTAAACTCTTAAAAATTTAAAGTAAATTATATCGAAAACCAATCTAACCTTTTGTTTGTAAAACGTTAGGTTGCATCCTATAATTTTAAAATGTCTTAAGTTTATAATTTTTAGTAAACTATAAATTGAATATTAATATTTCAAAATGTTTACAACGAATATAAATATTTGTAAAATATTTAAAATTATTATATATTTTCAATTTATAATTAAAATTAATAAATAGTAATTTACTTAAATAATATTATTTAATTATAATAATTTTAAATTAATAAAAAATCAAACCATAATTTTCAAAATTAAAATTTCTAATCTAATTTTTCCATTCTTGTCATCTCACTTGCTTGTCTCCTTCCCTGTTATCAATTTATCGAATCCTCCCCTCTTCCTATTTGATTATCTAAACAACTCTTAAACTCATTCCGACATTGTTTTCTCCATTTTCCTTGTTAAAATTCCTAAGCCACATCACCTCATCAACTACTTTCGTCTTCAGAATTGCTCCTTTTCGTACAATTTCTACCGTTTCAGTACAATTTCCTCGTCTTAGGAACTTAGTTGTCCAATGTACTGGGTGATTGGGAGTTTAAAATTATAAAAGCTAGTTCTTTTTTATTTATTTATTTATCATAGACTGATGTAGAGAGTGCAATTTTCCAAAACAATACCGACATTTCATTTAAAAATAGAATAATTTGATATTATTAGCGCCATAGTCGTCGTCTATGTTTTTTAAGTGATAGAATTCGATTGGTCGTTTAATACCTTCATTTTGATAAACATTCAACGCTTCTCGACAGCAAAGATTGTTTTGTAAAAGAATCATTTAGCCTTTTATAAGTTTCTAAGAGGAGAGGTTCGGATGGATTGGTAGTAGCCAAGGGGACGGGCAAATGAAGATAAAAAGAATAAATATTTTTTTTAGATTTGGGATTAGGGTTTTGATTTTGAAAATTAAGGTTTATTTTTAATTAAGTTTAAAATTAATTAATATTATTTAGAATAACTAATATTTATTAATTTAAATTAAAATATAATAAAATTTTAAAATTAAATTATTTTTAAAAATAAGTTTTATTATGCCACCTACTATAATAAAAATAATAAACATAATAGATGAAAATTTTAATCCATTCAATTTTTTTCTACAAATTTTATTTTAAATATTATGAAATATTTGAACTTAAATTGTATTTGAATGAAAATGTTAAGATAAAAAATAATTTTTAACTTTTAATGAAAAGGAAAATTCATTCCTTACCTGTAATGAAAATAGGATATATTTAAGAAACTATAGATAACATTGGTACTTCTACTATAGATAACATTGGTACTACAAGAGAAGAAGATCTCTCTATATAGGTTTCTTTTTAATCTATAAAATGGCCAAACCAACCTTACAATAGGATGATTCAGCAATTAATAAGACTATGGGACCGTCTGTGAGACCTTCTTTCGATGTTTGATAAATACCAATATTGCATAACTTTGGGAATATGATGCTGGCATGTTTTGGCAAGAAATTGATGCATCAAAGTTGTCTTTAAAATTGCTAAGTCACTAAAAAGTTAGAAAGTATGCAAATTATCTATTTCAGCAAAAAACAACCACATTTAGAAATGAAATTATCGTGGCATTGTAGCAGCTGAAAATTCGGGTTCAATACAAGCTAAAGACCACTTCAGTTTCTGTTCGTGACAGTTACAAAATGACAGTTATGGAACGGATGTTACTTTTGGTTATAACGGTTATGTCGGTTAAGTTAGTTGTAAGATTTTTGTCCCAATTTTAACGTTTGAATGTGTTAAAATGTTTCAAACATCTGCATATTCAAAATTAGGATAATTTTAGAATAAAAAAGATAAGATGGTTGACAAAAAATTGCTGGAACTTATCCAAAAATGTTGCTTATATACGTGTGTGTTGTAAGCTGAAAAAAGTGGTAGAATTTATCTCTTTTCAGCCATCATTTCATGTAACCTTTGTTATAAGACATCAATAAATATTTGTTACACATATGATATGATTCCTTGTCAACCATCATTTCATGTAACCTTTGTTATAAGATATCAATAAATATTTGTTACACATATATGATATGATTCCTTGTTGTTTATTGCCCAAAAATACCAGAAAACTAAAGATATAGAACATGTTCAATGAAATGAGACTTCTGTATGTTCAATTGTCAAAATTAGATTGTATTCGTATTTGTGGATTTTCAGACCTTATTCCAACACTTTTAACCTTTCAAAGAGAGTTATTTAAACCTCTAAAATGTGGATATTGAAGGGCTTAACACTTGTTTAACGAAATGCTTTAAATGGGTGCCTAGAAGGTGTTTAATAAATTGATTAATTGAAGTGCACTTAAATTGTTTGGTGAAATTTCGTTGAGAACTTATTTAAGGACTAAGTTGCGACACGAGGGATTTGAATCCATATTTCGAGCCTCAAAACATCCCGTGATACCTTCCATCTCATATTCTGATCTAAGAAACCCACTGCATCATTGATGTTATCAAGCATACAAACAACTTTCTTTCTTCTGAGTATAGCCACAACTTTCTTATTATTAGTCATTATATTGCAACTTTAGCCCATATGCCTCAAACCTTCACTTATTAAAGAAATTTATTTGCCATATGTTAATTCAGGACTATTTTGGTTTTGAATTTTTATCTTTAATTCATAATTTTAGTTTTTTTTATAAAATATATAAATGTATATAGCTATTAATGCATTTTTATTGCTAATAATAATAAGAAAATAAAATTAATAACAATTTCATCAAATCTTTATTAAAATTAAATAATATTTCTAAAATATTATGTATATTAAATTAGATAGAACTTTAAATTTTAAAAAATAAATTTTATTTTAAAATTATATTCACTTAATTTAATTTTTAAATTTTTTAAGGATTTTCAATAGTTATTTAAAATTTTATACATACAAAAAAATCCAATTTTGAAAATATGTTATATAAATAAGATATCTTTATTGATTACTTAAATCATAGTGATCATATCTCTTTATTAGAATTTAGTATTGAATAACTAAATAATATTTATCTAAATAATAATGAAACCAAACTGTGGCAGAAGAACAAAAATATAAAAATGAAATCCAGTTTTTATTATTTTCACAAATTATGAAAATAAGAAGACATTAAAAATAAAAAATCAACTTAATGAGTTTTTTAAAGTAAAATTGAGATGAAAATTAAAAATAAAAGTACAACTAAAGATACCTCTAATTAGAAGGTATGTCATTTTTTAATTACTCACAAATGAAACATTTTCAATAAATAGCTTTATGGCTTGTTGCAATCGCGTGGAACAAATTTGATGGTGAACTCTAAATCACTATGTATTAGATTTCTTACTTGGATAAATGTTGTACGCGGTGGAAGCGAAAAATAACACTCATAATAATAAGGTAAATTTAAAGAGAGCACCAAATTTAACGAGGCTTAATAAAAAATTATACCTATATTCTCAGACACCACCAACTAAATATTTCATTATCTTCTCAACAGAAAAAAAAAACTATGGATTACAAAGTGAATGAGGTTCTCTTTTATAGCTTAAAGCCTAACCTCTCACCTCACAACTAACCAATATGGTATGGGAGGCAGTCAAAACTTCAATAAATCTCCATCTTGGCGACTCTCCCAAATTCTGACCAAATTTTCCAATATACAAAATTCTCTCTAAGAAAAGTATCATATATGGTGTCTTCAAATGTATTTTGAAGCGCCAACTTTAAATATTGCAATCAATTGCCTTCTTGTCCTTTGGTAATTAAGCTAGCTCCTAATTGTGGACTCAAACTCCACCTGTTTTTGAGTAGACTCTACCTATTAAGAATCACTCTTAGTATTCTCTTCTGAAGCTACTATTGTCGATCCAATAACTATACTACTATTGTAGTAGTATAATTTTTCTTCCTTGTGTTGTTCATTGTTACCAAAGCACCGGAAACAACTTTTAAAACTCCATTTCAAATAACTGTCGTATAGCCTTTAGACTCTAAAGCTCCTAAAGAGATGAGATTTTTCTTCAAATTTGGGACACATCAAATGTCTGTCAATACTTTAATGGAACTATCATGATTCCTCAACTGGATTGAACATTTCTCAATCGTTTTAAAAGGATCATCATTATCAATGTAAACCATTCCACTTTTATATTCCTCAAAATTGAAGAACCACTCCTTGTGTGGACACGTATGATAGATGCTTCCTGAATCCAAGATTCACTTATTTGATGCAGATTTCGAGGTTTGACCAATCAATACAAAATCATCATCCTCATGTTCGGTTACATATGCATCAGAAGTATATTTGTCCTAGCCCTTATCCTTTTTCTTTTACAGCTTTGGACAATCTTTCTTCCAATGCCCTTTTTCATGACAAAAGACACATTCGTCTTTATCAGGTCTTTTTTCTTGAAAGAGATCTTCCTCTATTCTCTCGTTTTAGATTTTGACTTAGTTCTCTAATGGTGAGAGCCTCTGCTGCTCCGTCCATATTTTCTTTATGATCTCTTTTCCTAATTTCATAATTAAGCAAAGTTGCACACACTTCTTCAAATGACAATTGTTCCTTTCCATAAATAAGTGTGATATTGTTGAGGACCTAAGTCTAGATCCAACAACAAGCCCTAACTTGCGAAGCACGTAACGCACACACACGATAGTTTTGGATTAGATCACCTTATTTAGGGATCTCTAACCTTCTAGAATGTAGGTTATTTAGCCTTTGTCCTAGCCCAAGCCAATCCTAAGTATAACGCTCAAGAAAAGCCGAAATAA
>JANIMX020000286.1:7544164-7570533 GCA_024582655.2 Erythroxylum kunthianum | reverse complement strand
TTCATCACAAGATGAGAACACATACACAATTTCACATATTTCCATATTCACATTCATTTTCAATCATTCAACCCTTCAGACCATTTATGGTCCGGGCATATCACAACAAAATATGGAAATACAGAAATATAAAATACATTCACATGTATTACGAGTCATCTAGGTTGACTCACTGTTTCTTCTAAAATTTAATGCCTGGACGGAGCAACAATATCCGAAAGCGGTTGCTTTTGACGATCGTCTACATTTAAGCAATCCACATTTGCACTTATAAAAATACTATTCAATTCAATGAATATTCAATCATTTACATGTATGAATTTCATGTCTAATGCATGCCCAATTGATTTTCCTGGGGATTGAACTTAAATCAGAAATTACTCTTAAACACATTTCAACTCGATTTAAGAGAATCACAAGAAAGAGTGATCTGCAGAAGTCAATTGATTGACTTAGAGAATTCAAATGGCTGTGAAATTTTTAGGGGAGGAAGAAAAAAAAGTTAGAAGATATCTGTCCAAATTTCAAGCCAATCCTAAGTCTATAAGAAATTTTAAGAGCATTTAATCAAGGTCTACCCAAAACAGGAACAAAGCTGTTAGAACTCATTTTCCAATCGAATTTTAGACCTTTTAGAGGTAGAATTAAAATTCATGTCCTCTAATAACAGTTGTATATTTATGTTTCTATTTTACAACGTATTAAAATCGCATTATTTGGACTTCTACAACTCAAGATATTCACAAAACAGTTATAGGTCGGAAGAGGCTTAAAACAGTCAAATACATTCGAAAATTAGAAGTCACGATCGTGGCATAGGTCGCGATAGTGATTTGCAATTCCATGATCGTGGATTCGCATCCATGGTCATGGACTCATGCCACTAGTGTGTTTTCAATGCCCCAAGCGTGGCTTTCCCCTCCGAAGCGCATCCCACGATTGTGGCTTCGAATTCACGTTCATGGCTCATGCCACGAACGTGGTTTCTATGCCACGAGCGTGGCTTAGCCCGCATGGCTCATCCCACGATGGTGGCTTAACCTGCATGGATAAAAGCAAGACCGTAGCTTTAAATCCACGAGTGTAGCTCATCCCACGAATGTGGTCTGCATGCCACGAGCGTGGAGATGAACTCCAACTCTGCAGAAACCAAACGAAAACAACCAAATTACAGACAACTTCAAACAAATTTTTGAGGCACTTAAAAGAAGAATTAGCATTTTCTTCCTTCACAACAATTCAAGATCAACTTGCCTAGTTCTCTAAAACAACAAAATTTACTCCATTTGGATAATCCTAGCTCAAGTTATCAACAGTTCAATATACAATGACAGAAACTCATCCTTAAGCTAGTTTCACCATTCAAATCGTTCTAACATAATTTTCCATAACATTTCAGCGTTCAAACTCTCAAAATCAAACACATTCACACTCTAATTCATGTGGACTAATCAACACATCCAACCTAACCAAATTCAATCTTTTGACAATTTCACATTCATAAAAAGTTTTCCAGATTTCCTATAACAGTGGCTGTCTTGATAGCCTCATTAAAAAATTCATAACTTAAATTCTACTCATCCAAAAATTACTAAATTTTGCAGAGTTTAAGTTAATACATAGGGCTACAACTTTCATGCTTTAAGTTTCCCCAAACTCAATCTCTAAAATCTTGAAATATAGGTCAGAATATGGGGATGAATAGTATACCTAAGAATGTTTAAATCCCCAAATCTTCCTAACTCAAAATCAAACTATGAACTCATGAAACTCATCTCAAATGTCACTCAAAAATCATGTTTATGCATGATATATGTATATCCAACAACATTTACTTACTTCTTGAAGCTCAAGCAATTTCTTCAATCACAAGCAAACAAACTTCAAGCTTCTACACAATCATCAACAAGTTTCTCTAACAACAATGGAGGAAGAACAATGAACAATGGATAATGGAGGAGCAATTGGATAAGAAACTAGGGTAACAAAAATGGAGAGAAGAAACAAGGAAGAAGAAGATGAAGGCTGTAAAACGTAAATCCCTCTAAAAATCCTCTAACTTTTTAGTCTTTCATTTAACTCTTTTGTCTTCTAGCTAATTAAAGCTTCTTACAAGACATACTCTTCATTAATTTTTCCAATTACTCTTCACTTTCCACATGTCCTAATGCCATTGGTTGTCATCAAGTAGTTTGGTATCTATACATGTATCCATGTATGTATAAATATGGACAAATACGATATATAGGCCTAATCAAGTGGGCCTCTTCCTAATGGCTAATTTTCAATAGGTCCAAATTTTCACTTAATGACTAATTCCTCAATTTAGTCACTCAATCAATTTAATTCAACATTAATTGTAATATCCACAACCTCAAATAATTCAATCTCAATAAACTCTTATTTCTCAATTCTATAATCGGTGTACAATCAATCACATTAAATTCATACTTTCACCAAAATCATAATTTCATCAAAACCCCAAAGGAATCAATTTCACAATTCAGTCCAACTTACACTTCTATGGTCGGTATCCAAACAATTAGAGAAATTATCACATAAATAATTATACCCGGAATAAATCAATTAAGTTATGCATTATTTAAAAACATAATTCATGTATATGTGTGCATATGATGCATATTAAAATGAATGCATTTAATTTCTCCTAAGTGGAGCAACACAGTCAAATAACTTAAACCGAAAGGAGAAAATAACGGTTACTACACAATTACTGTGCAATTTGTCCTTTCACCATCCTATACCCCACTTGGTTCAGAGTATGGTCATTGTGTCAACTCCCACTAGACTGACTACGTCACATCTATTCCAAGTAAAATTAGATATTGTTTCTGAGGCCCATTACTCTATATGTCATTGAAGACTATCTTCACGACATTTCTACTCTGGCCAGAGTTTCCTGAGTAATGACCCCGACAAGAGGTCGTGGGTATCTACTCTTTCTATCAGGAGCAGTAAATCCTTTGTTGGCTATTTAATTACTTTCAAATACCTCAAGTTGTACCCAATCACCACCCTATTAGCGACCTCATTAAGGCAACAATGAATGGCGTCAAAGTACAGAATAAGTATCCAAGATATACTTGAGCACCTCATGTCTAAGTATACTTACATCATTGCTATGATAAGATTATCACTGACATTTGAATAGATGATCCTTATGATTATCTCATAACATGTCATCTAATGTACTTGACTACTCTTAGCAAGTATCCATATGTTAACTCTAAACATCTCATGCTTACAACTTATGAGATCTACTGCTTGATCCAACCAAGGAGTATAACATGTACTAGTCTATCCGGATTAATAATGTCGCATCTCATTAATCATATAACTATGGATAATTTAGATACTAACATAATTACACATGATAGGAATCTCAATATCATGATCTCATCATGATTTCTTTCATGCTATGTTTTGTATCAAGGATTTCATTAATTCGATTTAAGATCAATATCAATCCATATAATAAATGAACATCAAATTAACGAAAAGTGCCTTTATTAATCATATAATGATTTGTACAATAAGAGCTAAAGGTGATTGCCTTTAGAGCACTTCTCTAATACTTATTTGAAATCAAGACAAGTGATTCCAATTATTGATATTCATTTGACACCATTTGATATTGACTTACAAGAAAATAAATCAATAATTTTTAGATACCCATGTAAATTTAACTCCTTAGAGACATTATGCATGACAATTAAAATCGGGCCTGACTCGGTGCCCGAAATTAATAAACTTGTCTCGATTTGACTGGACTTTGAACCGGGCTCAAAACTTTTTAAAAAACTTTTAGGTTTCGGGCCAGTTTCTAGCTCAGGTTGCCTGATTCGATTTACTCGAAGCCTAAAATTTTAGGGAAAATAACATCATTTTCTAATTTTTAAATTAAAAATAATCGAGCCAGGGTCGGGCTTGATCAAGCTTCGATTCGCTCAAGCCAGATCTAGTATGAGCTCAGGCTATGTGTGTCAGGTTTGATCGGACTTCGAGCGTACCCAATGCCATCATTACTTAGAGGTTAATTCTTAAATCATTTTGAACACATATCTTTTTAGGTTTACTTGACAATAATTGTCTTAAGGAGCTATCTCTATATATATGTTCATACTCGCAACAAAATTAACATTTCAAATGATAGAAATTGAAATGTTAGTGTCATGTGACAAATATCTATAATAGTATAGCTTATAAGCAATTTTAGGTCTTGTGGATGATATAGGTAATATAATTGTCTCTTTTGGATATGTGAGAGATTAGAAGTTCTCCTTATGTGATGAAAAGGCCTTACTTATAAATTGAAAAATAACATGCTTGTTTGATGGAAATATGACCTATATTGAATGAGAGCAAATATCATGTCTTTATGCTTATAATATAACCTATAATGATTGTAAGCTTGTTTCTTACTATTTTGATGATAAAGAGACTTATATGAATGAGAAGAATGTTGCTTATTCTTTTGGGATGCCATTGCATAAAGATTATGTCTATTTTTACTTTTAATGTTATACCCTTTAGGTTTAGAAGACCTATATGAATGAGAAGAATGTTCATATTCTTTTGGGATGCCGTTGAATAAAAATTATGTATGTTTTTACTTTTAATGTTATATGACCCATGTATGTATACAAAGACTTTTCATTTTTCTTGGGACTTGAAAGATAATAGGTAAGTGTATGATTTTTGCACATATTTAGAAGATGCAATGTGCTTATATGATAATTTAGGAATAAGTTCATCATGTATATACTTTCCCCTTACAAAAAATTTTATTGGCATTAGATCATGTAAATTCATAAGAAAATTAATTCTATGCATATCATTATAACTCTTTTGGGTTCTAGACATACTATTAAAATTTTCACTACACATATTAAACCTTAACAAAGACTTTTTCAGGTTATTGTTCTCCTTCAATATCTCATTTTTCATGCAACAAATCATGCTTAATTTTATTATAAACAACCACACTCTTAGAATCTATCAATGTGAACTAGAGAATGTCTTCTTTCTCAAACTCATTATTTCTAGGCATTCAACAAGTTCTTCATAAGAAAAATCATTATCATTATCACACAATTATTATCATTAAGATAATTTGAACTAGATGATACCTTACTATTATTTGTCATAAACATGTGAGATCTAACTTATTATTTGATTCTTTAGTTTTAGAATCACTTGTATCATCCCATACGATCTTTATTGCTCTCTTTTTCCTTTGATTCTTCTTATTTTTACTCTATTCTTGATTATCAAGCTCATCAAGAGTAATATTAATATTATTAACATCAATATCATTATGAAAATTATTAACATACATAAGATTAAATGTGTACCAATTTTTCATGCGCATTTGACGTATTAAAACTTTATATAATGCACTTATATCTAATATGAAAAATTAAAATGTGCATTGTTGTCATTCCTATCTCATTCATTATTTTCTAAGATCTCCCATTATTCAAAATATTTGGCTATTAGAAAGACTATCATCCTAGTTCTATAAACAAGAAATCATTTCTATTGAATAATGGATCAATATTAATACCTTGGTCCTCTTAGGTAAAAAGTAATGAAAGTTGTGCTATAATAATATTTACTCAAATTTCGTTAAAAGTCTATATGCAATGAATTAGACTTGCTTTGATACTAATTATTGGCCTTAGGATGTCACACAATAGGAGATGAATTATGTGTGCTTATTTTTTTTACTTTATTTGAAAACTAAAGAATGAATTGTCTATTCTAATGATGATTTTGGTGAATTCATATATGATAATCATAAAGCAATTACATAATAACTAAAGAGAATAAGGAGAGACAAAAATCAATTTATAGTGGCTTAGCCATATAATCATTGGCTATGTCTTCTCCTCAAATTTTACTTAGGAAGTCACTATCTTCTTCCTTCAATAGGAAAAGAGCAACCTTCTACACAACTTCTTCTTTGCTATGAGTGAAGAGTAATCATTTACAAATCGTATTCAAGGCCAATGAAAACCCTCTCTCAAGCAAATTTACCTACTACACAACCATACAACTTAAAACATCCTTCTCTTACTTACACCAATAAACAAATGCTCAATATATGTTATGTCTTACACACATGCACTTTCTAGGGATGGTAATTGGGCCTGGGTTTACCAAGCCTTGGGCGAAGTTTTATAGGCTCGGCCCTTCTAAGTAAAATGTCATCATTTTGTTAAAAACGACGTCATTTTGCACTTTTAATTTTTAAAAAATTTGGCCGAGTCGAGTCGAGCCAAGCTTGGGCCTCTACCCAAGATTAGTCCTATAACTCATATGTATAATATCATACTTAATAATCAAAAATAGTTATTGGAAACAAATTGAATAGTTATTAAAAACAAAAACTAATCATTACAACGACTAATAAAGGTAGCATTGGTCGACCAATACGTCATATATTATCAAAAGACATTGATCGACTACACTATCATCCTACTCTATCACTCTATCAAAAACCTAACATTAGTTGCCTAAATTCTCATATTAGTCTACCAAACTTCTTGCAACAAGTTCTTTCAAATATCAAAGTGTTTTAACAAAAACTTGATTCAAAATCATTTCAACAGTTCTCTAAAAATATTTTAATTTCTAGAACTTTCCTAAATTTTCTCCTGATTATGATAAAGTATATGTAATATGCCGAAGTATAAATGGTTATATAATGATTGAACTCCTAATTAATTGATGTGATTAATATAAAATTATAAGAAGGGATATAATGAATTGATTAAATCTTATTATAATTGATTCCTCCTTATGTTTTGTTCTTCACTTGAATTCTGTAAAAGCTCTCTTAAGTTACATATATGCTCTACTTTTCTCATTTTCTCAATTGACTCGTTTGCTTTCTTTATCCCTCTATTAAGCTTTATCCACCATAACTATAAGTTTGAATCCCACTTTATCCAACAAAATATAAAGAGCATCTAACTAATAATCAAAACATACAATAACTACAGCACATGCCTCTTCAATTTGGTGTTTTTGGCTCACAATCCTAGCATTTGGTTCGTAATTCTTCATGTGCTTTGTTAGAATCACAAAATGTTGAAAAGTCTTATCACTAAAAAGTTCTCTTTTGTCATAATCCAAATCTTCTTCTCAGATTTAAATATATTCTAGAAAGTTTTGTCACAACACCAACACTGCACTTCGCACATAATCTTCATCTTCATCTCCAGTAACTATTCTCAGTAAACTTAGATAACAAAAGCAAACACCATATTTAAAACAGAAGTAGAATTATTATTGGGATACACCCATAAACGTGTAAAATGGACTCTATAGATAACCACGTCAAGTGTTAGCAACATACGTGACATGTCTATGACATAATTGCCAATTCATTAGCTCAAGTTGACAGCAATGTTATGTATTTCGTTTCGTATCGGCCTATACCAGCTGAAAATCGGTACGATATAGGGGTAATAGTATACCAGGTAATACTGGTCGGTATTAAAATACCGGAAAAATTTTGGGGTCAGATTGTAAATTTTTAAAATTTTATAATTAAATTGAAAATTTTCAAAAAAAAGTAACCCTACTAATGCTTTTCTGTGACTGCCAACTCTCATCTTCCTCCTTCGTCTTTTTCGTTTCATCTTCCCAAACCCATCCCCTAGCCCAGACCCTCATCTTCCTGTTTCCTCTATATCTCCTCTCCTCTCTTCCAGTCGCCGCTAGTGTCGCCACTCCGGTCACTAGATCTGTTGCAGTCACCTATGCTACTCCATTTTTTTTGTTTTTATTTTCTTGAGTTTGTTGCGTTGTTTGCTTAGTTGAGAATCTGGATTATGTTGCGTTGAATTTGATTGTAAATGGAGTAAATTTTGTTGCTATTAAGTTGATTGTATGAATGAAGTATGTGTAAAATTCTGATATGATTGGTTGCTTGGTCTATGTGAGCCTGTGAAGTTCTGTTTAATTGTTGACCAAAAATTAAATTACATAATTAAATTTGTAATTTTATAGTTACAAATCACAATAAATTAAATTATATAATTAGTGAAAAAACAGATAAATAAAAGTTATTGTTATTTAAATTTATTATTGTAATCTTTGGAGAAGAGTTGATGTAAAATTATAAAGTATATTAACAAACTATTTTGTAATTTTAAAAATTTTGAAAAATTATTTTATAAATTTAAAAAATTACCTGAAATTTAGTATGGTGCGAAACAGTTTTCATAACATTAGTTTACAGTTCACATAGGCAATTCTGTTACTGCAGTTGAGTGAACTGTATATAATACCCAACATGCAGTTGTTGGCGAATAATCTTTCATTTCACATATGTAAAGCTGTTTGTTTACATCGCCATAATTTCTTATTCTCCCTTACCAAAACTGGATTGCTAAATTTACAATGACAGTTGATATGTCAAATTACACGTATAAATATCTTCTTCCACTAGAAAACGTTAAACCCTGCTTACATGGTTATGGTGTATTCATATGAATTACCTATATCCAGTTCAACGCTGTAAATCTAATGGCTTAAGCAGCATCGGTACAGCAACACACGAAAAAATAGAAATAGCCAAAGGCACCTTTCTGTACAACCATCCACTGCCTTACCCTCTTCAACGCTGTAAATCTAATGGCTTAAACAACTGTCCAATGATTTCCCTCATTACCGCGAAAATGATAAAGCCAGTAATTGTTTAATGGACATCATCGGTATGAAGATAACAATGATGAGTGAAATTGACATTCACATCACTATCTTTCCTGGATGTAGCTTATTAAGGCCGTCTGTCCACGCCCTGGATCAACTTCAGTTCTTCTGATGTTTACCTGAACTGTAATCACCTTCAAGTTTCAATGGGAGTTCAATGACAAGAATAGTGGAGAACTCAATACGCATGATAAGCAAACCATGCATTAAGTTGATCATGCTAGAAGTCTACTGTTTAAACAAAATTCCTGATTCTTGAATATTAGATAATCTCAAAACCCACCATTCAAATTTTTAAGACAAAAATATGTATTAGGCACTCTTTATCATAACTACAAGGTAGCGTCCACTGAACACTAGTGTCAATTTTGCCCATGAAACAACTAGAGTGCATTTCATTTAGATCTTTAGGAAAACAAAACGCATCTATTACAATTTTAAATCCTGGCTACATCTGAGCTAGTTTAGGAACACCCGATTACTTTATTAAAATTTGTTAGAAAAGCAAAGTCAGGAGATATTTAATGTCACAGAATTGTACCTTTGGTCCTGTCTGTTTCTTTTCGCTTTGAACCTTATCCAAATAGGGAGAGATCAATTCATCCAATTTCAACAACCAGACTGCTAATGCAGATGACGTTTGAGGCATAGATGGAAAGCATGTGACGATCTCTTCCATAAAAGTCCTACAACCTTCGTCCATGATGCATTTACACAACCAATCCTCGTTCAATGCAGCAACAAAATCAGCAACAACCTAATATGTATTAAAATTAATAAGATATCACAAGCCTTAGAAATGCTTACAAGACTGGCTAATAGATTGAAATGTAAAACTAACATTGGATACGAAACCTGTAAAAGTTCTGTCAAAGATGAAGTGCGGCGAAGCCGTTTAACCCACAACCTATGAGCTGAGATTCTCCAAGCACCCACCAAGGCATCCTCAGGCATAGCTGACTGCATTTAACAGAAGAAATCATGAGATAAACATCACATAGTAAATTTATGGTGTAATATGTTCAACTACTACTAGAAAAGAAAATCTGCATCAGCTTGATATGAGAGAATCAAGATATATATAAAAAGTAAAGCAAAGAAGACCCTGATATCCTTTTATTTTGCTGCCAATTACTTTTGACCAACCAAAAGATTATAATAATTGCAAATTGCTAGCACATAAACCATGGGTCAGTATGCTTCCACAAGATCAATGTCTTGCTAAGGCAAATGACTCTTGGACTTAGCTCAAGGGTATCTAAGCAGGTTTGATAATCATATTTTGAAATATGCCAGAAGTCAAACTTCTAATGTGACTGGATGTCCTCAAAAGGGGTGTCAAATAGGCTCCTAGTCAATCTAAGTGCTTATCATGATAGGATATAATCCTGTATCTCCTGCATAAATACTTGAATTGAAGCACAAGAACGTTCATGGAAAAGCACGAGATGAGAGATTCAAACAAGAGAACAGAGAACTGAACAAACCTCAATTGCATGAACTGCCGCTTTCAGTGATTGCAATTGTGATGATAGAATTTTATGCTTCGGGAGCATTCCACTATCTCCTTTTGTCCTACAAGTCGCTGAATGGATAGTGTATCGCTCTTCAAGATCAAAGTCTAGCTCAAATGTCATATGGCAAATTCTGCAATGCTTTTCATCTCTCCAGAACAAATCATGACAGGTTTCACATCGGGCAAGCGACTCAAAATAAGACTTTTTGCTATATCTAACAGCATTTAGATTACAGTAAAAAGAATCCCATATCCAAGCATCAAACTCTTGGAGATGGCTCCAATTCCGGTTTTCTAGGTCACCATTCTTCCCTGCTTCAAGAACAATTGCACCACATTGAGGTAAAGAATTATTTGTTATCAAACTCTGGTTTATGCTGTTGTCTACATCAGACACTGGAGAAGAACTATCTTCTCTAACTATTTCCAATCCCGACTGACTTGAGAGAGTCGGGTTCCTCATTTCGCCTTCATTTGAAATTACACGTGACATCTCTTTGCATAGGAAAAGTTCCCGCTTCTCCAGAGATTCAATAAGAAAAGCTTCCCGTTTTCCTCTGTCATCCAATACTGATAACAAGGAACGCAATGCCTGTGGTTTGAAAAGGCAAATGTAAGATCACAGAAAATAAGTTTCTATAATCCAAAAAAAGTTAAAAATTAAACAGGGATTCAAATTACAAGGGGTTGGGAAAGTACCTCCTCAGTATCAATCACTTCCCAGTGCCCATCTTCAGAAGATTCAAAATACACTCTCTTATGGCCAGGATCATGTGCATAACATGGACCCAAGAATAGCCAATACCTATTGTACCTACGGTCAGACCCTAGAAAGATGGATTGCATAGGGTGCAAATACACCTCAAATCCACTTTCATTTAAATCTTTTTCTTTTCTAGGAAATTTGTCCTTTCCATCTAAAATTGACACAGAAGAATCAACTGGGAAGAACCCAGATGACCTCTGTATTTCTTTTGCATTGTTCATCTGTCCAATGTAAACCCAGGATGGCCTAGGTAAATTATTCTGGTTTGAAGATGATCGCTTTATTTTAGCTCCAGAACCATACTGACGTATGCAAGAGGCAGATTTATCGGTGGATCTTGATGGATCCTGACAAAGATAACAAGAAGAGGGGAAAGGAAAAGGATCAAATATACAACTATTAAAACCTTCATCTGTAGGATAAAATTGAAAATATACATACAAATATGGAGGCAATGGAATAAATTGCATTGCATGAAGTGCTTGGAGTAATGGTAAGTACAGTCCAGTCAAAATCCGAGCTATGGGGATAATCACAACAGAACATAATGCCACTATGCTTATCCTTGGGAAATGCAGCACAGGAAAAAGAATTGCACATTTAATCCATAGCTTATAACACCCAATGAATTAGATTTAAAATGAATTAATTCCAAAGCTAGTTAGGGAAATTTAATTTGTTGAACTGACTTTCAGAGTTGGCAAAAACTAATCCCAGATATCATATAATTAATTAAGGTGTAACCATATTCATGATAGCTAATTGATTTTCTTTTTATTTCATCGACCAACTACAGACAATACGACCAAACCATCAGAAGTCATGTAATAGCCCCTTTCAAACATCTGTATCTTAGAAGAGACAAACTTCAACACACATCCAAAACCTAAACTCAGAAACATGAGTTGTCACATTTCAGGATCTTAATGAAGCTCAGGATATATGTGTTACCTCTCTTCTAATGCTAGATCCAGCACTGAGTAGGTCAATCAAAGCCACCAAAGCATTCAACTTTTCTTCAATGGTCAAATCGGAATATTCACCTTCCATAAGTCCCAACATCCACACCTCTCCTTGATGGCTCTCATCAATCTCATTGTAAACAATTAGTGAATTACTTTCACTTTTCTGATAATTATTTTGCTTTGATTTTCTCGGACTAGATGAATCATACTCAGAGTCACTGCTGTTACTTGTTCCATTATCATCGAAGTCATCATGGACGCTTCCAGTGTCCATATCTGACTGATAACCACTGCTTGCTATAGAAGCATTGACACGTAGGCGATAAGTAGATGGTGATATTTTCTCAAATAAAGTAATGTCACTTGACAGAGTTGAGCTTATAGATAGTTCTAGTCTGTCAGTTGTGCTGGCAAGATTCAACTCAGCAATCTTCAAAATAGATAATAAACATGCATCAGTACATCGATAAAAATCACCGGTAGGTTGTAAAAGAATAATAGGACGTAGGAACATTTCTCCTCCATTTGGATTCTCTCTTCAGCAATAGAAACTTACTTGAGAAGACTTTGCTAGGTCAGAAACTGCCATCCCACTATTTCCTTGCTCTGACAGGAGTCTAAACAATTCACCCTTCAAAGTTCTAGGACGGAGACCATACTTCAACATGAGGCTCATTTCCTATGAATTAAAATATGTTACATTGCTTCCACTGATCTTCTTTTGCACAAGGATTTTTTAGATTTAGCAAGTTACAACTTTTAGATCATCATTTGTTGAATAAATCTAAAGAAATGAAAGAAGAAAATAAAATAAAGATACACTATTAACCTTGTTAATGCCTTCCCTACGAAGTGCACCTTGCTTTGAACCATAACCAGCTGCAACCAATATCTGACGGAGTACTTCTGACCATGTTACAGGGTTGAGAGAATTTTTCCAGAACTCCACAATGGATTTTTTATTTTCAACCTGTAAAAGGATAAATTAATAATAAAAAAACTGCAAATTCAGTTGTCATGAAAACTAGGGTAAAACTTGAAAAGGAAAACAAAAGAAACATCCGTCTCCACCTCAGCCCAACAAAAAGAAAAAGGTGCAGACGATGAACAATCCACAAAACGGAAGGAAATCAAGGTGCACAAAGTAATTCATTTCCACATAAAATATATCTGCATTCATATGTGCACAGCATCTGGTTCCAATCAAGTATGTACCAGTCATATACCAACACTAGGAAATCATCTGGGTGTAAATTTCAAAAAGTAAATACACACTAGCTTTAAGCTTCAAATCAATAAGGAGGCATATTTCACTTGTTTCCCAGTTTTCCAAACAGGAAAAGATGCATATGAACATAAAACTAAGTTTTCTCAGATTCCAGAAAAAAATCTCTACTTCCTTAATAGGAGAAGCCCTACTAGCTCTTGACCACATATCAAGAGTGGTCATTTTGCGTCGTTCATTTTATGTACTCACCGAGTGGAGTAGTGCAAGAAATTTGCAAGATATGCTTGAATGAGGCAAGAATTCACTACTAGTATCTGTTTCCACATTGCAGATAAGAAATTTAAGAAGGGCCACATGAATTTTTCCAAGCAACAAAGAATCCTGAAATACATTTAAAGAAACATTAATCAACATGGACAGGTTTGAGTATAATTAACTGAAATAGAAGCAAAAATCTCAGTTATATACAAGATAAGTACACAATCTGATATGAAGAATATACCTTCTCATGGAATGCTTGAGCAAACTCATCAAGTGTGAAGGAACATATATCAATATTAACACAATATGTATAGAGGAAGTGGAATGCCTGGAAATGAAACATCACATTTAGTTAGCAGCATATTTAACCACAGAAAGATATCAAATCTGTACAAAGGGAAGATAAAAAATCAAATAACTTGCTTCTAAAGCAAATTTAGGACCATACTGCGATGTAAAAGATTCTAGTGTTGAAATTGGCTACAACTCTATGGACATGCCAAACATAAATCATGCAAGTACATTGAAAAGCGAGTGATCCAATGATTAAGAGATGGATGCATGTAGGAAAAATAGAAGAAATATCAACTAGTAACTAAAACTTGCTTAAACTAGGAAATGGGCTGTTGGGCGTTGTTAGGCTCCTAAAAATTCAGATTTCAGTCTAGATTTCAACTTGAGACGCTAGAATTTCAGATTTGGACATAGCTAGATTTTTAGGGTTTGATTGATAAAAATTTAGGCTAGGATTTTAGGAATTGATATAGCTGGAATTTTGGGTTTGATATGGGTAGAATTTAGGATTTTGATTTGCTAGAAATTCAGGTTAAAAGTTCTGGAATTTAATGACGTAAACAAGTAATAAAGTAGGAAACTAGCGATTGCTCATAGGGTCTAAGAATTACTCTTAAGAAAAGCATCACACCTTCCAATTAAAAACTCAAGTTTATAGAAAAAAATCAGGGCCTTATTATTGAAGGGTTAAATATACATATATATATACAAACGTTGTTAGAACCCTTGTTCTAATAGTAAAGGGATTCTTAATAAATATCCAACATAAATTTGAATCTTATTCTAATAAGAATTCTATAAGTTCAAATTCTAAACACCTAGGATAAGATATCCACCTTACTACTACTTCTTATCTAATTAAGAAACCAAGCATAAACTAAATTTTATCCCTTGTTTTTTTGTCACCTCAACTCCCACTCTTTATCCCAGCAAATTAAAGCTTGCGGGTGATTAATTTGCCCTTTATTTCTTTCACAAACTCTTAGTTCTTTTGCATCAATTGTTCCCAGTTCGGCTGAAGTTGTCCTCAACGTAAAATGCAACAAATACTAATCATATATAAGTTCATATTCAACTTTTGAAATTCAAAATCTAAAATCCAAGTGCTATTAAAAAGTGATCTTCCTTTTCACATAACAAGAAACCGTCGATATCCACCAACTCTTATGGCTACAATCCGTTTATCAAGAACACCCTCTATCTCCTCTTAACGATGAGAAATGGCTAATGTTCTCACAACTATAGTAAGATATTATGTATCACCATGACCATGATAAATAGTTAACTCTACAACATTAAAAATAGGACTAATTCCCATGTCATTTCTTAAGGATCTTATAAGGTCCAGCAACCATGAATAAAGTTTCTTATATTTTCCTTTTGAAAAAAGCTCTGGACACCATCACCATATCCCTTTCAATAAATTTCAACAATTGACGATGTTAATTAGCAAGTTATTTATGAGTCAATTTGCTGGTTGTTATCTTTCCTCATACCTCATCATAGATATCCTTCGTGTTGTGCAGAACCTTTAGCTTCGACATTTGTTTTTGGTAAAGGAACCAAATCAATAGGCTTCCTTGGTTGAATTCCCAAGACTATCTCAAAAGGACTCTTACAAGTTGACCTATTTATAGAACTGTTGTATGCAAATTCAATCACAAGAAGAATTAGGCCTCAATTATTCACAGTGTCCTCGATCAAGCATCTTAACATGTCCCCCAAACTTATATTCACTACCTCTATATCCATCAGTTTGTGGATGGAAAGAACTTGAAAACTAATTTTTCCATAGAGTTGTCCAAAAATAACTCATAAACTTCACATCACGACCAGAAATAATGTTTAAGGTAATCCATGGAAACGTACAGTCTCTTTGAAGAAGAGCTTAGCATGTGGATAAATTTTGACCATTGTATTTGCAAATGGTTTCATAACAAACCACATGGCTTCTATACCATATAGGCAACATGAACATATTGTTGTTTCTTGTAGTCAAACCCATTAACATGCTATCATTACTAAAAGTTACTTTGTAAGTTCATTCACAGCTTCTCCTTTACTCATATGCTGTGTGAATTTCACGTCTTCATTCAAATCTAATTCTCCTTCATCACTCGCTACAACATAATCTTCATCAACCTAATTTCTTGTTTTCTCAACATCAATGGTATCATCAAGTTTTGAACCCAAAAGCTTTGAAGCCCTTAAAACTTGTGAGTTAATCTTTTCAATTTCATGTTTTGTTATTTTAGCTTCTTGTCCTAATTTTTCAGCCTATTGTTCTTGTATTTTGACTTGTTGTTCATGTGTTTCAGTCCGTGGTTCAAGTGTTTCAGTTTGTTGTTTAAGTGCTTCAACTTATTATTCAATTGTTTCAACTTTACGGTTTGTCAAAGAATCCATTTCCTTCTACTTATCTTCATCTTTAACGCCATAATCATCTCCCATTGTCAAACTCTCCACGTCATCAAGTACTTGAATACCTTCTACATGTAAGCTTAAAGATTTTAATTGATCAATTAGAACAGAGGTTTCAACAATTTCACAACTCAAAACAAACACTTTCTTCGAGGCAATTTCTGTTAAATTTGAGGAATCAAAATCAGTATATGATTTTTAAAACAAATTTTCCATTGCACTTCATGTTATTGATTAATAGCAATCCTTCATCTTGCTTATTAGCACATTCTCCATGTTTAGCATCAAGTATGGGTTGTTGGTTTGCACAATTATTTCTTGTGGGACTTTTGACTCTTAGGGCACAAATTTCAAGGTAGTCTACCCTGTCCAAAAATTAGAGAACACACTTTCTTATGCGAGTTGTTACATGTAAGTTGATTTTTGGAGCACCTTGTCAATGAGGACAGTCGATATCCAATTATTTCATAATTTTCAGAAATATTTTATCCCGTATTCTTCTATATGCCCTTCCACTACTTGTGAATCAAAACTCCAATACCAAATTGATGTAGGAAAAATAGAAGAAATATTAACTAGTAGCTAAAACTCACAGAAACTAGGAAATATGGGTTGTTATTGAATTCAAATTTTCAAGTCTAAATTTCAACTTGGGATGATAGAATTTTAGAATTAGGTATAGCTGAATTTTTAATATTTGATTGATGAAAACTTAGGCTTTTATTTTATTGTTTGATATGGCTAGAATCTTAGGTTTGATATAAGCCAAAATTTAGGATTTTGGTTGGTGGAAATTTAATTTAAAAGTTTCAAAATTTAGTTAGGTAAACAAGTAATAGAGGATAGGGAACTAGGAATAACTCTTAGGATTTAAAAATCACTCTTGGAAGAAAGCATCACACCTTCTAATTGAAGACTCAAGTTTATAAAATAAAAAAAATTCAAGATCTCATTACTGAAAGGCTAAATACACACATATATAAAAAAGTTCTTAAAACCCTTATTCTAGTAGTAAAGGGATTCCTAACCAAAATATCTAAAACAAAATTGATCCTATTCTAACATGAATTTAAGTCCTAAACAACTAGAATAACATTTTTTCAACTAGGATAACATATCTTACTACTATTTCCTATCTAATAAAGCAACCTAGCATAAACCAAATTTCAACCCTTGTTGTTATCACCATAACTCTCACTCTTCATCCCGACAAATTAAAGGTTCTGATTGAATAATTTTTGCTCTTTAATTTTTAATAAACTCTTAGTTGTTTTGCATCACAAATATAACTCAAGGTTGTGATAATTAAAAAATGCTCAAGATGCCTCAAGCAACATATGAGTATCAAATGAGACAATCACAAGTATCATTTACCCAAGATGCATAAATGCTGCATGGAAAAAGCTCTAAAAAGTTATTCAATTTAATACACCTTAAAAAGTTTCTTGACACTCTCCAAGGAAGAATCCCAAGGCTGCGTTGTAAATGGTGGCTTCATCTTAACAGCATCAGGAGGAAACTTGGGAAGTAAATCTGGGAAATTAGAGTGAGAAAGGAACTTAAGTATTCACGTTTACAATCAAATGTAAAAGAGTGGTTGATACATTCAAAAGTAAATAAGAACAAAACAAACCTTTGCAAAGTAAACAACCATCCAATCCATTGGCAAAACAATGATCAGAACAACTCGTTGGATTTGGTCCAGCTTGCAACTCTCTCAGCTCCAATTCTTCATCATCTACTAACACTTCAAATTGCTTGAGGCGTTCCAGGCATAACACTCCTTCGAGAGCAAGTTCACATTTTTCCTTGCGTGGCTCCATTTGAATTGTCTCTCTTTTAGAACCCACCTATAGAAAACCAACAATTCATCTTCACAGCTCCAAATCTAAATTGCCTAATGTCAAAAAATGCTTACCTCTCTACTTTTAACAAAAGGCTTCCTCACATTCGGTACTCTTTTTTTCAACCTTGTCTGTTAGAGAAAAAAAAATTGCAACTGTGAACAAAATTTTTCAAGAAATCAATTAAGAAAAGGAAAATTGCATATATTTCCTAATATGTACAAAAGAACAACAAGCAAGAGCAATCATTCATCAAAAGAACTAGCATGTCTTAGGAAATTGAGACTTTATGATTGACCATTAGAGGGATTGTGTGTCGTTGGTTTTTTCTCTGCCGTTGGAATTTTCGTGAATCAGGAGTTGATACTTGGTGAGCATCAGTTATTTGTCTATCAAAGAGGTTGATGTCAGTAGGTAAGTCCCCACCATTAGGGTTTACAGCACGCCATACTGTCATCAAGCCTTTTCCTATACCATGTTTCTTCACTGGAGCATTCTCAACGAAGTTCTGACAAACAATGACAATACAGTGACATCTTCAAAATTACATGCAAAAGCATACTCAAGAAAGAGGAAGGAGAGTTGTGGCCTAATGTTGAGAAAGGAATATTAGTGACATCATTTCACTAGTACCTGTCTTCTTTTCTTTGCTTTTTGGTTCTCTTGACAAGCAGGAACAGATTTTCTGGAATCTAATAGTAAACGATTATGAGTACACACTACAGAAAAGATAAAACACAATAAAAAAATGAAAAGAAGAATGTGATAGAAAATTTCAAACAAAAAAATATAAGAATTAAATGTCAAATGTTAGTAAACTTCTTTTATTACTGAAACAAAGGAAGACCACTAACAAACAAGACAAAACAAAACAAAAAACCTCCATAATCTTCAAGCTATGATCTCCACTGAACATTGTATTTATAATTCTCCAATAGTGAAGTAAATAAATGTATGTTCAGATAAAATAGTTTTTGATATGCAAAAGTCATAAATTTGAGACATTGATTTCATACCTTTACAAACGGGTGATGTCATTGAGGGAAGTGTATCGAACTCCAAACCAAGAGGAGGACCATCCTTGCGAAAAATCTTGCCCAATATGTAGTCTGGAGTCAACAAATCCTGATGAAGAATTTGATTTTTGCTCTTCTTCATCTTCCTGTCCCTGAACTGTGTTAACTTGTCATACCTTGAGGATGGAGTGGTGTTAGACTGATCTGTATCACAAATTATGGCAAACTGTTAGTTAACAATCTCTCTACCAGCAGATGAAACTGTAAATGTATGTCTTGCTTCATGATCTGTTAGTGTGTTGCTTGGGTAGGGATGTAAAACATCTCTACCTTTATCTCTCCTCCTCTTCGAAACAAACCATCCACAAACCTGCTTGTATGTCAAACCCAAGATTGAAGCAAGATCTTGAATAGCACTATGCGACGGATACCTATGCTCTGCTTCAAATAACAATTCCAAATTAGAAAATTACATTCTACACAAGCAAATATCTCATTCAAAGCAAAAAAAAAAAATCAAAAATCAAAAATAGAAAACAAAATAATTTGATTATCATTTAAGTAAACAAGCAACAACCTCAGTGAAGAAACTGAAATAAAAAAATTCCAGCACAAAATAAAGTTTAAAATCACTAAACAAAAAAGATCAATAAAATCATAACTTACAAATACAGGGAGAGAAGACTCTATTGTTCATGAGAGAGTACATAATAAAATAAAATTCAAGAAAGACGAGTACAAAACCGGCGTAAAACTTCTCTAGGGCTTGAAGCTGAAGCGGGGATTTCCTCTTCAGCTCCATAGTCTCTCCACCTCTCTGACACTCCCTCTAACTAATGCTTCAATCCACGGAGCAAAATCGTCATAGTCTGACAACAGTAAGCAACTCATTATCAAAATCCACTCCAGAACAAAACTAGCAAAATGAAAAGAGAAAAGAACATTGGAACTTAAAAAAAGAGAAAAGAGAGAGAGAGAATAAGAAAACATGATGTAGAAGAAGCCAGAATTCAAAACACAGTTTCCACAGTGACCTACAACTCTCCTCCAATAGCCATTTGTTCTAAAGGAAGACAAAGTGAAACTGATAATGAATTAAAAAAACACACAAGCAGAAGCAACATATTGAAGAAGAGAGAGTGGCGAAAGGGAGGATAAGAGAATTACTTAGAAGGATAGCAAATGGAGAATGGAAAGGAGAAGATATAAGGGTGGTGAGATTCCAGAAAGAAGGTTTTGTTTTGTAGGGTTTTGGGTTTTATATATATATATATATATATATATGAAATTAAATTACAAATAAGACGTAATTTTATTGACATTTGTGTGGAAATATTAAATTACAAATAAGACGTAATTTTATTCACATTTGTGTGGAAATCGTTGTTTCATATATATATATATATATATATATATATATATATACATGTATGTTCTAATGGCCCGACCAGTCTAACCCAACCCAAACTCCCTCCCGCCACAGCCAGAGTGAGATAGCCAGGCATCGGCATTGGCCATCTCATGTTTGCCGATAAAAGAAGAAGAATAATGGATGATCAACGTCCTACCCCTACACGCCCTTCTCTTAAAACCAAAACCCATTTCAACAATTTCCCTTCTTGGAAACACAAGTTGAGGGAAATTTGCTGCAAAAGGGTGCGCGAGGACCGTTCCCGCTTGCTCTGGAAACTCAGATTACCCGCTGCTGCTAAGTCTCTCGATGACGAGGTTCCCTTTTTCTTTATTCTTCTTTCCACTCACTATTCGTTTCTTTCTTGTTGTGCATCGATAACTTTGTCAACTTGTTTATTTTCTTTATATGTTGCCCTGAATTGGGTCTTTCAATGATTGGATGTTCGTGGTCCTGCACTTCATACACTACACTGTTGTTATGAACTTAGCTGTTTCTTCTTTCTTCATTTTGACCATGATGTCTTACTCTATTTGTAATAAGGTTAAGGAAACATAAGACTACTTTTTGTAGAAGGGTTTGTGTCAATTTGAAGGACTCCCCTCCACCTTTTTTGCTAGGTTATTTACCTCAACTTTTTCCTGGCTTTCAGGATTTTATCAAATCTGCTTTAAAGGACATAGTTTCTGAGGAACTGAAAAAGCTTGATGACTCATCTTTGAAAAGTTTTCCAAAAATAACTAATCCGAACCCTGAGCTCAAGGACATATTATGGGAGTATGATGGTCTTCATAATTCATACCAAGGTGAATGCGAAGAGATATTGTTAGAAATGCAGAAGATTTTCTATGATGATCTAACAGCAGAGCCAACTAGTAAAGGTAAGTAAATATTGTGGTCATGATAATTTTACAATGCCTAAAGGGATTTTAATAGGGAACTAATGTTAGCAGATTTATAAATGATGTTACATTTTACGTACCTTTGTTATCAGCATGCCTATCTCAGCTTAGCAACTATTTATTGTAGATTTTTCCTTCATCACTATAATTGGAATTCCTTCATTTAAAGTATGCAGATTTATTCCTTCTGTGACAAAAGAATGATGATTTCCGCTTCCTCCCCTCACTTTGATCCTGGTAAAATGATAAGCACATGCAGACACACACCCATTCACACACACACAGAGTGAGATGATTACATGTGAATATAAAGTTAATTTGTACATGGTTTATTGCTAAGCTCTAGTATTATGCCTGGTGTCTCTCTGTGCATATGCATATAGTGATTAAGAAAGTCATCCTTTTGAGCTTGAATGGTTAGATTCATGCAGGTCCCGAAAACTATACTGGAAGTTGGGAAGACGAAGAAGATGACTACTTGGCTCATGCTGTTTTTGAGCACATGCATTTGAACAATGAGCAGGTAAAGCTCCGGAGATGCAGAAGTTTTGTTAATTGAACTAAGTGGCAGTGATCTACTTAAGATTTGGGATTACATGTTTGTTTCTAAAGTTATTCTTTTGATAGAGAAATAGATTTATGATTTTCTTTCTTTTTCTCATTCTTTGGAATTGTGGCTCATCAGTTTATCCGTCTATCTTTCATTGTGATTATGTTGTTAAATAATTAAGAACTTTGATGAAACGTCAAGAAATGATTTATATAAGGGTTTAACAAAGTTGTTACTAATATCTATTCAGCCTCGAGCAAATGAAATTGGTAAACTTTTTGACATTGATTCTATGTACACAAGGCAATCTGGTGTCCCATCTGTAAGCAAGGGGAGCTGGAAGAGGACCATAAGCTGATATATTGCACTCAATGTGAACTTCAACTCAGCAAAGGCGATGAGGTTCTGCTACCCCAATGTTACTTTGTGTACTTTTGAATCATTAATATCTTGGGGTTCATTTTATGACATCTATCTCTTACTATCTTGTAATGCAATTGACATAAAAAGCTGGTGGGACTTGATGTGTTCAAGTGATTTCAATTCATTTTCTTCTGCAAACTATGTTTCTTTCCTTTTTCGTCTCCCCGACTGACTTCCATAATGTTTATAGAAGATATGTGGTAAAAGTGAAGTCTTTCGATTTATGTCTTTGCAGTACAGTGCTCTCCAACATGCTGCAATTCCAAATATATTATTTAGGTGGACAGTGGATCGATATGACTTAACCTCTCTTAAGGGTGTGGTTTATGCAAATAAACATTGCTTTACCATCTCCTCTGTTTTTTGTAACTTTTCGCTAGTTTCCAAGACCTTGTTGTTTGTCCTGCTTTCTAGGTACAAGTCACTCCCAGGAAAGTGATGCCCTGGATGCATAGCTTTAAGTACTGGTGTCTGTGGCTACCTGCTTGTTTTTTGCACAATCAGACTTCATTAATATTTTATAATGATATTGACCTGCAAATGAAAATGCTCAATCTGACCACTTACTGTGAACTGACTGTGCTTTTTTGTATTTTTGATCAGGTTAATTTGGATATTTTGAAGTCACGACTAGCCGAAGCCCATGCTGAGCATCTAGATCGGGGATGTAGATTGAAACCCGAATTTTGCATAAAAAATATGTTCAGTTTAACGGCATTATACATCTTCTGCCAAGGGTGTAACATACTTGAGGTTGTAATATAGTATCAAGAATAGAGAACAGTTGAAGGTGTATTAGGGTTTTGGCATCTACTTATAGTTCCTCCAGATAGAATAACAAACGGGTTGAGTTAATGTTGTTATTTTGTCAATTATATTTGTATTCATGGGTATGTTAGTTCTTGGTAATATGTAGTATTACCGGAGAACAAGGACTGAGTTAAAAGAGCCGAGTTGGCTGCCAACAACACCAAGATCGAAAATTATTATGTCCAATTTCCAAAGAACATGACATTGTACATAATTGTGCAGGAATGACTTCATTTATCTTTTGGTTATAAGATTAAAAATAACAGGTGTTTAATTCAACGCTCATTTAAATTACGTAATAGATTATTTAGTTTTTCTTATGTGTTTATATTCTTCATAATCATGTCTCTTAACTCATCATCCATGTTTCAATAAAGAAGTAAAGATTCTAGTAATATTTAAATTGATATTTGATTTTGCAAATAGAAGTATATTTGTCAATCAATATTATTTTTATCAGTTTATAAATTAAAAGGGAAAATTATATGTGAATCTAATATTGGAAAAAATAATCATAAATGATGGTTTGTCGAATTTGTTAAGAGGAATGTTTTGAACCAAATGTATTAGTACTTATGGTAATTGTATATAGGAGAGTGTGTAGGATTTGTTGAAAATTTGGCTTCAAATTTTTCAAGTTTCTAAGGTTCGTATCCTTTCAAAAGAGTTGTTGATGACATTGGGATCATAGGCAACTAATATTCTCCCATATATATACATAGTAGACTTAGTGATGGGATAAGGTGATCCAAAAAAAATTCAAAGAACCAAAGTCCTTTGCTTACTCTATCCTCCTTAAGTTTAGTTTCTAACTAGCCAATCATATATTATTTTTTTATAAATAAGACAATCCTAGTATGTTTGTTGTTTCTTAGGATAATTTAAGGTTTTTACATTCTAAGCGATATCATTAAGGGATAAAGGGTTGAGAGCCATTTCTTTTGAGTCTATAGCCTGATTTTCTCCTGGTAACAGACTTGAATTCTCCCTATTGCTCTGTTAATGTGGATTCTTGAGTCTTAGAGAATCCAAGGTTCCTTATAAGGTTCTACAAGAAGATTTATGGTGCCCTCCTATATAGGACCCATTATTTAGACTTCAATGTCTTCAAATATTGCAGGAGATGTAGGTATGGGATTAGAATTCCTTTCTTGAAGCTTTGTGAAAATCCCTTTAAAGGCTTCATTATTATCCAAATTAGAATTTGCAAAAATATTTAGAAACAGATTCTTTATTAATTAGGAGTAAAGTTGCGTACTATTTGATCTTTTTAAATCCCGCATATTAGCCAAAATTTTACTGAGTTTTTATTGTTGATGTTGTTGTTGTAGAATTTGAATGTATATCTTTCTTTTAATTCCCTTCATTATTTTCTAGAATTTGAATATATATCTTTCTTTTAGTTCCCTTTATTATTTGGGATGAGTTCATAATCAGTCATGTGCAAATATGTTCATTTGTTTTTAGCCACATTTTGGTAAAAAAACATTTACATCCACTTAAACAAACTTATTATACTTATACCTAATTTTCATGTAAGATACTTAAACCACCCTTAATAAAAAATTGAGTAATAACGTCTCCTCTATCATTAGGAGATTTAATCTCCCAATGGAGTTCATCTCTTCATCCTCTAACTAAACTCGCTATCGGGTTTCATCCCCCAACTAAACCCGATATTGAGTTTCATCTCCCAATGAGGTTCATCCTTTCATCCCTCAACAAAACCTGATATCGAGTTTCATCTCTCAACTAAACCCGATATCGGGTTTAATCTTTCAATATGTTTTATCTCTTCATCCCTCAATAAAACCCGATATCGGGTTTAATCTCCTAACTAAACCCGATATCGGATTTAATCTTCAACGAAACCAGATTTCGCACAGCGGATAATTAAATGTAAAACTCAACATAATCATATGCAGCGGAAAATAGTAAAACAAAATAGTATGGTCGAGCCAAATTCATTCATAATAAAACAATTTATACACAATCAAAGCAAAAGTACGCAAGGTACATGTCGTGAAGGTCATTACAAAAAACTTACACAAAAGAAATATACAAAGTACAACAGACTCAATCCCTTCATCCCTCAACGAAACCCGAATCAGGTTTAATCTCCCAACTAAGCTTGATAAGTTTGAAGGACCTAAGATGTAAAAACTTTTAATGTAGGAAAGAATAATGGTAGAAGAGACGTTATTACTTAATTTTTTTTATTCAGGGTAGTTTAGGCATATTATATGAAAATTGGGTATAAGTGTAATAAGTTTGTTTGAGTCGTTGTAAATATTTTTCTACCAAAAGATGACTAAAAACGAATTTTAAATTTGAGATGTTATATTTAGCAATTTTCACTTATTATTTTCTAGCGTAGGAGAGTCTGGTATGCTTGAAGGTAGTTCAATAAGTTTAGACATTGGATTCTCCTCTTCCTCACACATGCATAAAAACTTGGATGCGAGGATTGCAACTTTATTGAAAGAAAAATCTAAATATTTTGTCTGCATAAGGTATTATATTATTTAATTGAATATAATAATTAACTTTTTTATGTTTTATATTGTAATTTTATTATATGCTAATGTATATAAATTTCTTTAATTATATTAAAATATTCATACTTTTATTTTCAATAATTATGACAATTAATTTAAGAATAAAATTGATACATTAAAATAATTTAATATCTAATAATATAATAAGAATAAAATAAAACTCAAGATGGTAAAGCTAAAGATACTTTTTTTTGTTACAAAATTCAACTAAACAAATTTATTTTTAACTTTTTATTATAAATTTCATTCAAATATGCTTTTATTTTTTAACAATAAAATAGAAAATAAAAAACAGAAAACAATCTCTTATTGTTTGGTGAAACTAGTAAGTGGACATAAATATACTAATTCAATGGAAAGAGTGTACATGTTAACATGAATAAACCCCAAAATTTTGTTTAAAGTTAATTTTCTTTTTTTGGATTAGTTATCCTGAAAACTTAAAAAGGTTCACACAAATCCTTTTATGATTGCAATTTAGTTAACTTTAAAGAAAATTGCAGTAAATAATGCTAACTTCAATAAACTTGCAATTGAACTCACCTATAATGATACTACAACAACAACAACAACAACAAGCAGTAAAAATCTCGTTTCTGCAAGGTCTGGGGAGGTCCAGTAGTACGCAGCCTTACCCCTAACTAGTAGAGAGACTGTTT
>JANIMX020000286.1:7444527-7456804 GCA_024582655.2 Erythroxylum kunthianum | reverse complement strand
TATAAGAGCGATCAATTTGCGCTTTCGTAACTCCAAGAGAGTCTGTAAGTGTATGTGATCGAGTACGATACCGGTAGTGAACCGGCGTTCCCTTCCAGGGGATATCGGGGCGTTACAACCTAGGGAAGTAATTAGTTAACTGGTGTTCACTTTGCTAACTTATGAGGCTTTACCTTATTTTAGGTTCAATTTCTAAGATCCTAAGATATGAACTTATCTTATTGAAGGCATTAGTTGTTTAAGTTATAGTCATCACGTTAGGGTCTGTCTGTTTCTTGTCATATATTTGTGTGAAATTTTAGATTCGATCATAGTATTCAGCAGTCCCTTCCCTCTTGCAGTCTTGTCTTATGGTCCTACCTCTTGGAGTCTTGGTGCGCAAATAGTCCGTGTTTTCTCGCCTAGTATGGTGCCTCTCTTTCCTATATTTATATAATATGATTGATTTGATTCTAGGTTGTGATTTATTTATTTGTGGTTATATTGATTTTATTTCTAGGAATAAAAAAATGGAAAGATTTATCAAAAGAAATTCACCTCCAAAGGAATCATCTTCTCCTCAAGCACTTAATGAATGTGGAAGTAGAACATTGCGTCCTTCTCTAAAAAACGATTTTTGGAATTTGATTTGGAAAAGCTTCCTAATGATCCTGTTTTAAGGCCAAAATTTTCAGATTATTATCCAAGTGATATAGATGAAGTTAGGAAATATTATTTGCAAAAGGGTCCTTTTCAACCAAAAGATATTAGTTTTCCACAAATATAATTTGAAGATACCTTTCACAGATTTAATTTAGATTGGTATTTAATAAATTATGGAAGTTGGTTAGAATATAGTCAAAAGGAGGATGCAATATATTGCTTGTGTTGTTATCTTATGAGATCACATATTGGAGAACATAAAGGTAGTGGTGATGCATTTATAACATAAGGTTTTACAAATTGAAAAAAAAAAAGTGAAAGGTTTTAAGTTCATATCGAAGGTCCAAATAGTTCTCATAATCAAGCATGGAGAAACTGTCAAGCTCTAATGAAACGAAAGCATCATATTGAAGGTGTCATATGTAAACAGTCTCGTGAAGTTAAAGAAAAATATCAAATTCATTTAACTGCAGTAGTTGATTGCATTCGATTTTTGTTATTCCAAGGGTTAGCTTTTCGTGGTAATAATGTGTCAATTTCATCAAGTAATAAGGGGAATTTCCTTGCATTTTTGGATTATACTGCTAACTATAATGAAGCTATTCATAAAGTTTTGAAGAATGCTTGTGGAAATATGAAGTTAACATCTCCTAAAATACAAAGAGATATTGTTAGAGCTGCTGCTAGTGAAACCACTCAAGTTATACTTGATGATTTAGGAGATAACTTATTTGCTATTTTGATTGATGAATCTCAAAATATCTAAGTTAAGGAGCATATGGGTGTGGCTTTACGTTATGTGAATAAGAAAGGGTAAGTTATAGAATTTTTTCTTGGTCTTGTTCATGTTTATAATACTAACCCTCTATCATTAAAATCAGCTTTAAAGCCGTTATTTACAAAATATGGGTTAAGCTTGTTAAGGATATGTGGACAAGGATATGATGGAGCAAGTAATATGCAAGGTGAATTCAATGGTCTCAAAAGCTTGATATTGAAAAAGAATTGTTCTGGATTCTATATTCACTGTTTTGCCCATCAACTCCAATTAGCTCTTGTTACAGTAGCAAAAAAACATAGTGAAATTGCATTGTTTTTTAATTTAGTTGCTAATTTTACTAATATTGTTGAAGTATCATGTAAGCGTCGAGATATTCTCCGTGAAAGTCAAATTGCAAAGGTTAAAGAAGCATTACAAAATGGAGGAATCTCTAGTGGGCGTGGCTTGAATCAAGAAACTACAATCAAGAAGGCAGGGGATACTAGATGGAGCTCACATTATGGTACATTGCTTAGTTTTGTTTCTTTGTTCTCTTTTATGATTGATGTGCTTGAAATGGTTGAGGAAGATGACATAAGTTTAGAGCAAAAATGTGAAGCATTAGCTTTGTTGAATTCTATGCACTCTTTTGAATTTATTTTCACCTTGCACATGAAGAAAAATATTTTGGGGATTACTCATGAATTAACTCAAGCATTGCAAAGAAGTGATCAAGATATTGTAAATGCTATGAAATTAGTTACGGTGTCCAAGCTAAGGTTGCAAGCTATGAGGGATGATGGTTAGCAATCATTACTGAATGATGTTTCATTATTTTGTGAAAAGCATGGTGTTCTCATTCCAAATATGAATGATTTCAATCAGGAAGGTCAAAACGCAAGAAGGAGAAAGTTTCTAATTTGCATCATTTTCAAGTTGAATTATTTTATCAAGTGGTTAATCGACAACTTCAAGAGTTGAATAATCGTTTTACAGAAGTGAATACTGAGTTGCTTCTTTGTGTAACATGCTTAAATCCATGAGATTCATTTTCTGCATTTGATAAGGAGAAGTTGACTTGTTTTGCTCAATTTTATCCTAAAGAATTTTCTCATGTTGATCTTTTGGCACTAGATAGTCAACTTGAAAATTACTTCATAGATATATGTTCTGACAATGCATTTTCAGAACTAGGGGGATTAGTGATCTATCTTTAAAGCTTGTGGATACCTGAAAGTATATTGTATATCCGTTTATATATATGCTTTTAAAGTTAGCTTTGATACTACCAGTGACAACTGCAACTGTTGAGAGAGTTTTATCTGTTATGCATATCATCAAGAATCAGATGCGAAATCGTATGGGAGATGAATGGTTGAATGATTGTTTAGTTACTTATATAGAGAGAGATTTTTGAGAATGTTACTCGTAGAGAACAATTATGACGTATCTTTATACTTTCAGAAATGAAATGTTATATTTTTTACGTTGCAAATTTATATATAAGTTTTGCTTGGGTCCGTCCCTAATCATAGGAATGACATCTGTCACAACTATGCCTTTGTGTTCATCAATCACAGAACTAATAAAGTTAAAATCAAGAAAAACCAAAAATAAGTTAAGTTGATCAGATGCCAAACTAAAAAAAAACTTCTTATATGGAAACTCTAGGTGAACCCGTCAAACAATTAGTTAAAAAAAATGACTTGCGATAAAAAAAGATGATTTACAACAATAAAAAAGAGCGGTGAGCAACCAGTAGTAAAAGTTATCGAAGAAATAACCAAGAGCTACAAGCACTAAGAAGTAACAGTTAAAAAAATTGAAATGCTAAGGACATAAAGAGGCGACACTAATAGCAAGGACTAGGGAAGAGTGGAAGAAATATGAGGATAGTAGACCCTTATAAGCGTCACATGGGAGAGGTGAAGTTGGAGAAGTATGAAGGAAGACGCAGCTTCGTCAAATATGTTACTGCATGCTAGCGTATAGGAAAGAAGGTAAGAGAGATGGGCAGTGCATGAGGCCCATTTGTAAGGCTTCCATTGAGCAATCTTTGGGTGATAGGTGACAGTCCAAGTGGTGCCAATGATGAAGGTAGACGATCATTTGGATGAATAACCCAAAACAATGCAAGGTTTATCTTATCTCCCTAGGTAGAATTGAGACTGAAGATGGAAAACCAAAATTGTCTGCTCACTTAGGTTGAACGAAAAAAATAAAACGTCAGATAACCAAAACAAGATCTGATATCATATAAGGAGAAAAATGTATTGTATTTCATTTGATACGTATTATAGAGAATTAAGGTCATATATATATACAAGTTTATCAATGCTAATTAGGGAATGTAATCCCTATAGTCAAGGATTATAATTCATATGATCAATCCATAAATTGTAACAATATACAAGTAGTCCAAAACTCTATAAGCATAAAATGTCTATTCATGCAAAAATTATCTATAATGATTGATAAGGGGAAATAAGTCTGAATCCCACCTTACTAATTTTAAAAAAAGGTCTAAATAAGCCCTTACTATTATCTATAATATCATGTTGCACTTTGACATTTTCAAAATGGCTGCTAATAGTACCACAGATAATAGTAAGAATTTATCATACTTTTTTTTTATGAAATAGTAAGGTGCACGTGCACCTTTAGGCCATTGTTAAGGATATTTAGTAAAATGTCTACACGCCAAGGAATTGCATGAACAATATTGAAGGCCATGTTTTTCAAGTCGAACATAAAAAAAAAAAAAAAAAAGATAACAAATTTGAATCTAAATGTTTTTGCAACAAATATAATCGAACTATTCATATTGGTGTGAAACGTATGTAACACCATTTTTGGAATTCACTAATGACGTTCAAGCTTCAGATGTTTGGCTATTCACATTCAATAAATTCAGGTTTGTATAATAAAGTTACTTGAGGCTTACTATTTAAAACTTCCACTTGCGATGAATCGTAAATGGGAATTGAGGGCCAATAATATACCAAATATTTACCTTTAATGAGCCTTTGAAAGAAGGCTAGTAGAGCATTCAATCCAAGAAAAATCTTCAGGATAATATGTCTATAATATGAAAACTTAACACATGCAGGTTTAACATATACAAGTTCAATATGTACAAGCTCAATATCAATGCATGAGGGCTAAACATATGTAGTCTTAACATGTGACAACTTATAAAATACAAGCCTAACATATGTGGACTTACCATATATAGGAACAGCATATACAGGTTCAATATATATGGGATTGGCATATGCAAGCTCAACATATGCGGCCTTAGAACATGTATGTTTAGCACATGTAGACTTAGGATATGTAGGCTAAGTACACACACACTCAAGATAAGTATGAAAAACAGACGAACCTAGCAAAGATAAACCCTACAAAGCTAAACCTTACAAGTAGAAAATCTGTTTAAAAAGTCGTAATCCAATAAGGACCCTAGAGACCTTGATGTATACAAAGATGATATCTTTTAACTTTATTCAGCCAACTGGATGGATTGTATTTTGGTGCAAAATAAATTAAATAAGTAGTTACATACTATTTTTAATTCAATATATTAGGTCCTTGTGTCAGAAATTTTTACTTATATTCGTTTTCATGTGAGAAATTGATTATGAATTTCCAATATATTTTATTTCCCAAGTGAACACCTTAGTTCTATTTTCCACGGAAAAGATGGTTCTATTAATGCACATTCTGTGGAAACTCTTTACTGAATTAGTTAAAATCAATGTACATAACGTTTCTCAACATTACGGATACCACTTTCTGCATCCTACACTTTCAATCGAAGAGAAGATTCACAAAAACAAAGCAAGATCCATATGCAAACTGCTTATCCTTTTACATTGAACACAAATCCTACATGTAAAATTTCTTCAAATAATTTATGACTTCAGAGTTCTCTCCCCCTATTCACATACTACCAGGCCCAGTACCCCAAACCCAATCTGCCAACCAACAGAGGTTAATGGTTAATAAACAAATCTTTGCACTCACCTAATTCTAGACAATGGAACTCGAGTATCCTTAGAAGTTGCAAACAGAACTTTGAAGAAATAGACCAGCAGATTCGTCACAAGATCCCAAGTTGCTGAGTCCAAAGGTCAAATGCAAGCATGAATCATGATTTCATTTGGTGGGACGTTGGGTGAAGGATGGATTTCGCAAGTTCTTCGTTCATCTTAACAGGAAGTGGAGGCATTTGTTTCATTATCTCTGGCACGTCGTTCAAGCTAAAGATAATTTTCTAATTAGAATCAAAAATCAATTTCCTCAACAAATCTAACAATACGTGGCAAAAAGTAAGCATTTCATTTCTTAACAGATGAATAAACATATGGTGGACCTGATGGATAATCAATCATCTTATAACTACCTCCAAGACATAAAGACGTTCTTACCTCTGCAGTAGGCAAAGAAGGATGATATTTACAGGATAACCTTCTGAATCTAGCACATTCTGAACTGTCTTGAATATGTTTAATAGACCAAAAACTCTACCAGTATTACTAGTGCTACTAAAATCACTGAATCTGCATATGCAATTCCTGGATATTTTGCATGACAATTAGATAATGAAGTTAATAGCTATATGAGGTCATAATGGTGCAGTAGAAAAGGCTTGGAAATCAAAACAAAGCTGGTGCAGCAACAGAAAACCAAAAGAGAATTTGTTCAAAGACTTTCAGGTATTTGGACTAATCAGCTCAGATCTGAATCTAGCTTGCAAGCTTCTCAATTGGTTTCAATTTCATTTGGTATCCTGCTAAAAACCAATCTCCGACATTTTAATGGCTTAATCTTAAATTCCATTAACTCAAACAGGAATTCAACGAATATTAGTTCCTACAGTAGAGAGGACCAAAGCAAAATTTGAAAAGCAACTATGGACCTCAAGTTTTTGATTGTATAATAAAGAAAAAGATCTCATCTTTCCTGATGTATCCCTAACAAACAAAATTCCATGAAGATGATAACAGATAAAATATAGATGACAGGAGATTCAGTATAAGAAGGGCCTTACCAGCTCTGAATGTTAAAATACACTTATCAAAAACAAACTAAATCTTAAGACATCTAACAACAGATATTTACTATCGTGAGAAAGAAATGCCTACATGAAAACAATCTCAACAATAGTGACAACTTACTCATTTAAAATTGAGAGGATGTTGTCCCGAGTTTTGCTTAGAAGACTGATGTTATCATGTATCTGCAAGAAATAAATACAGGATGTTGTCAGTAATTCATCCAACACTAGGGAAAATTATCGGTCTTATCTTTTTCTCCAGATTATTGAATCATTAATATTGTACAGAATAATATAGTGCACAACCAATTACAAAGTAAAGCAATGAAATTTGATGTCATGTCACTGAATGATTGGACCCTATTTCTCTGTCACTATAAACTATCTTTTAAACAAAAGCATAGCCTTCGTAAGTGAAACAAGTTTTCTCATTGCTCAATGTACTAGGATCATCTATCAGAGAATAGTTTCCTCTGGATGAAAACTGTGCACAATGTCCCTGTGGGCAGCAACTATATTCTGATTGAATGAGACAAGTAGGAAGATAATAGTTGGGCATTACTAAAATCAATTTTGCACCGTCAATAGAACTTGATTGCTTTGTTAGCACTCAAGAATGTGAAACTTCAAGTATAAATTGAGGCACCTTCCAATTAAACTTTAATGACAACTCGATTCATTTAACTCATATGAAAAAAAAAACATTTTAATCTTCACATAAACAAAAATGGTGGTCTCAACTCCTCTAGCAGACTGGAAAGTACATTGAACCATAAAACTTCGATCAAAGGAATAAAGATCTTTTTGCAACAAAACCATAACAATGTCCCTCCTCATGAGGAAGACTACACCACTCCATTACGAGGAAGATGCAAAATGCAAAGTATTATGTCATGAAATGCAAGAAGTGAAATAACATCTCCAATTGTCGCAGAAAGTAGCAAATGAAATAAATAAAAAACACAAATAGGATCACCTGGAAAGAAGCAAAATTTGAAGAAATTTGACTTAAGATTTGGGAAGTTTGCTCAAGCAGCTCTCCTGTTGCACCACCAATAGCTGCAAATAAATATATCATCTCTCAGTTCGTGACGGACATAATTCTTCAAGGCATATCATATTACTGCAACTAATAAAATTTATCTGCAATTCTGCCATACTATATGGGCACCAAACGTGAGCAAATCCAAGCATGATTAAGAAAAACAATTCCGGTAAACCACAAAGTAAGAACTGATGTCTCCAAGCATGAAAGCTCAGGGATTTCAGAACATAAGAATTACTTATTATAGTGACATGATATTACAGAGGCAAGCATTCCAGAAAAAAATGATCTATTACATCACAACTAGCTGTCTTCACTAGTGAATAAAGTATGCAACGAAACACTGATATCAGTTTACTAATCACCTTCTTTCTCCCATTTCTTCCTCTTTAGAAAAGTACAAACCTTTATAAGATATGCCATCATCGTTGTCCACTGGTATGACAGGCGGAGTATATGAAGGACCATTAGAACGAGTTGTTAAATGAGATGATGATTTTGCTGAAGAATCTCCACCCTTTTCCTGTGAAGAAATTGTATATAAGTGAAAGCTTTTGGAGACTGCAATTAAATATGAAAAAACTAACAGAATCAAAAGCATGCTTCTCAAAGTGTTCTTCATGACAGGTCTACAAGACCCATCACCATCACATGTCAGGTAAAAATATTCACACCATAACAAAATGCCATGTGGAAGATCATCTCAAAGTTAGACACATGTCCAAGGTCTATGCTTCTTTGCCAAATTGCAAGACATGCCCATTGTCTTGTGATGAAAACATGTATGCACATAAAACGGATACGTATTATATGCCATCATCTCATCTGAATGCATGCATAAGTGGTTCCCTGTTAATTTCCACAAAGTAGACATTATTGGAATTGATGGTAAGGTTTGCCCAATAAAATGCTGCATCTATGCAACAAAGGATGATGAGGTTAACATTATCACAGGAACAGCATCTAACTATATATTACTTGGTTTTTTTGAATGTGAATACGAAAGAAAAGAAAACATGTACAAGTAATTATAGTGTTTGTAGCACAACAAATTAAATTTCAGTGGATCAAGTATTTGTGCCCGTAAAATCTAACACATTCCAATACTATTCTCATGTTTATTTCCCACTTCATTAGTATCAGCATTGTCTGCATGAGGTGCGAAGTTTACTTTATCAGGTATATACCTTTCTGTCCTTGTTTTTCCTTGCTGAATGATCCTCTTTCCTTCTCTTACCATTTTCTTTTTTCTGAAAAAGTCAAAAAATCAGCCAGTAAAGACTATGTATTCTACACAGCATTATTAACTTGTGTGTTCAATATCTGCACTCTGTCAGAGAAAATGCATACTCGAAATGATAAAAGTCCACATGCATCCAATTTCACTAGTACTACGATTTGAACAATAACTAACCTTTAGAAAGACAAACCATATTAAATGAGAGAGGAGAGAACAAGTATCTAACAATGCATCTTAAATAAGTCGTTCAATAAAAACATGGGATTAAGGAGAAGTAAAAGATATCATTGCCTATGAGGTGTCCTACACCGTTACTGTAGTGTACAGCTATTACATCTGTTACCAGCTGCATATTGGTGTATATTCAAGGAATAGATTTTAGACTGTAATTAAGAAGAAGGTTATCTATGTAATGGAAAGAACTCCTCAGTGCAGAGCATTGAAACCATTTGACATGGTATCTGAGCTCTCTTTTTGAATTTTTTGTTCAATTTCCTTGAGTACTTTCTGGTTAAGAGAGCTTCTTATTTTCTGGGTCGGTGGAGCTCTTTTTGTATTATTTTTTGGTTGAATTTCTAGGCGAGTATCATTTTGATTTGGGCTGTAATATCAAATTTTTTTTGGGTCTACTGTTTTTCTGAAATATGATAAAAGAAAATATATCTAATGTTCGTCTTAATGGAAAGAATTATCCTAGTTGGGAGTTTAAGTTCAAAATATTTGTGAAAGGGCAGGAACTATGGGGACATTTGGATGAGTCTTCTAAGCTCCTCCTGATTCTAAAGAACTTAGTTCATGGGAAAGCAAGGATGCCAAGATTGTTATACCACTGCCAAAGAAATGTGGCATTATCTTTAGGCCTGTTTATGATCAAGATAACGCTGCTCACAAGTTTCAATTAGAATTAGAGTTTGCCAACTACAAATAAGGTAATCTTTCTATTGACCAATTCTATGCTGGCTTTCTTAATCTGTGGAGTGAATATTCTAGTATAGTTTATCTCAAAGTTCCTAAGGAAGCTGTAGCAGCATTGCAAGTGGTTCATGCTGAAACCCAAAGAGATCAATTTCTGATGAAGCTAAGACCTGAAATTGATAGTTGAGGCTGGATTACTCAATCGTATCCCTGTTCCCTCTTTGGATTCCAGTGAGTGGATCTACTGTGGTGCCTGAATTGACTATGAATGCCATTGTGCGATGTCTGCTTTTACTTTTTCTGATGATTCCCAATTGTAACAGTGCTGAGATGTGCCTTTCAAACTGTTCCTTCATGATGGGTGTAACATGTTTCAGTGGTTTGTCCTCTATGGTCAGATCCGGATTAATAATCTCCAATTTGCACTTAATCCGATTTTTCTGCCAATGCTGTAGAGGTTCTTCTCCAATGTAACCTTGTTGCTTCAGGCTAGAAATTAATTTACTGAACCTTGCTTCAAAGCCTAAATTTTTAAAGGCTGTTGAATGGTAAACTAATTCCTGGATTTCTCTGTACTCCATCTCTTCCATGTCAAGTTCTGGTATGGTTGCTGTTGAACAAACTTCGGGCTGAGTGTTGATTGAAGTAACATTTTTGTAAAACGTTACTGTGTTGCCTTCAATTCTCAGTCCTCCTTGCATGTTTCGAATGAAGTTGCAACCGATGAGCATTTGAATTCCATCATTGCTTATTGTACTCATGGTGATGACAAAAGTTTGTGGAATTCTGAACCTGTTGTACTCTATCTCCATCATTCCAGCTTTAACTTTTCTTTTTGATTGTTGTCTGGAATTGATTCCATTGAGATTTACAGCATAGGAGCTTTCCTCAGTTGCTTCTATTGGTACTGCATCTTGATCGATGATACAGCTAGTAGCTCCAGTATCCAATATGGCTCTTACTGAAAAAGATTTGACACCTGGTATGTCAAATGTCACCTTCATGTTGAAAAGTCTGTTGATAATTCCTTTCTGAAGGAATCCGCTTTCCAAAGTAACTTTAGCTTTTTCATCTGTTGATCCCCAAGCTTTTTCTCCTCTTTCGGTGGGTTCAAGTTCTTCTGCTTGAATTAAGATAGGATGTTGTATCTTTTCTATTATGAGCTGAGCAATCCCATCACCTTGTCGGATTTCCACGCTTTTCTCAGAATGATTGAATAGGAGAACATTAATTGCTCCTCTATAATCCTCATCTATGACTCCTGCTCCGACGTCAATTCCTTCCTTTAATGCTAGACCTGATCTCGAGGCTATCCTCCCATAAGTGCCTTTGGGAAGTGCGATGGCGACATTAGTGGGGACTAATGCTCGTCCTTTTGCTATTATGATCTGGTCTATTGCACTATAGAGGTCATATCCTGCTGCTCCTTTGGTTTTTTGCGAAGGCATCCTTGCTGAGTCTGATAGCAATTTGACCAAAAGTTTTGGCTTTTCGTTTTCTTTCCAGCTGGGCGTCTCATACTGTATTACTTCTTTTCCTTTTCGAGGATCCCTGACTAAAGCTTGTGGTTCAGGGAATGAATCAAATGATTCTGATAATTGTCCTTCAAGTACCTTTTGTAACCTGGAATTGCTGGCAATTAAGAAATTAATATAGGATATTAATTCCCTAATGAACTGGTCCTTTGTTGCATAAACCGGCATATCTGCTGGTGCTGGGTTGATTCTCCTCTTGAAGTAATAACTTGAACAAAGTGGACAACATGTTAATGAGCATTTTGGACAGTGCGCCCTTATCCTTGGACTCGTTTCTTCCTTGCATAATTGACAATTTTTGAGATGATGTGGGACCTCTGAATTGTCCTCCCACTCGTGTGAACAGTTTTCTTGAATTTCTGGAAGATGGATTCTTTTTCTCCATCCGCAGTCTTCTTCTCCAAGAAAGAATCCGATTTCTTCAAATGGGAAATCTTCCAGTGCTGTGTTAACATTTTGTGTTGTAGCTCCTGTTTCACCTTCAGAGATGCTACAGATTGCATCACTAGGATCTTCATCCATGTCAACAGAGACAATATCCCAATCTTCGGGAAGATCCAGATTTTCCATGACTGCTGCTCGGATAATATTTCCTCTCTTTTTCTTACAATCACGAGCAAAGTGTCCTTCTTCTCCGCAAATAAAGCACTTACATTTTCGTACTTTATCATAGTGTTTCCTCTTGAAGACACGCACGTGGCTGTCATGAGGTTTTCCTTTGTATGTGCGGGACTTTCGTAAGCCATACTTCTTTCGTTGTCCTGTATCATAATACCCTGGTAAAGGTATTTTATTACAGAAGTCAAGCTGCCTGAGATCTTTTTGCATGGCTGCTTGCTGACATAATTTCTTCAGATGTTGATAGGAACTATGAATCCTTGGGATAACACCAATTGTATTTCCAGGATTCTTTTCCTTGAATGCCTTTTCGAGTTCTGCTCCAATTATTGTGGGCATTTTTCTGAAGAATTTGTCTGACAATTCCGTTCCAATGAACAGTCTTCCGGAGTTTATGGCCAATATTTTGAAGTCATTCATGTACTCCAGAATATTCCTCGTGCTTGGGCAAGTGAGTTTCTCC
>JANIMX020000286.1:7125251-7136590 GCA_024582655.2 Erythroxylum kunthianum | reverse complement strand
TTTTGTATGGATTTTACTTAGGTTAAATGTATAAAATTCCATGTTTGAATGATGAGATTTTCTTGCTTCCATGAATGTGTATGGTATATGTTGGTTTATTGGTTTGAGAATGAGAATTGAGGCTTAGTAAGTTGGTCAATTCTTCCATTGAGAATTGGTGAATTAACTAATGAATGTACATCATGATAATGCAATTATGGAATATATGGAATGTGAATGTGTATGTTCATGCCTAGTTGGTTGAGATTGAGAGATGAGACCATGTAGGTTGTTAACTCATTCAATGAGAGTTGATGAGTTAACTATTGAACATACATTGGGCTTAATCAAATGTGGAATGTATATGAGTGTTTGTGATATATGTTGAACTTCATACTTGATAGAGATTGAGAGAAGAAATCAAGTAATCTTGTAATCCTATTCTATGAAAGTTGGCAGGATATTAGACCTTGCATATGTCAATTCTACAAACCTTAGAGATAGATCTCGAGTTAGGTCGAATACCCATTGGATTACTTAACAATGCAGAATGCCTGTGAGAGAAGTCATAGGTTAACCTATCACTTGTTAATGTGAGAGTGTAGTGGTAGGTTGAGTTGCTAACTACTCATTCGTTATTCCGTAATTAATTGGTTAGGAATTGAGAGAGGAATAACCAATACCTTGGATATCTAAGGCCTAACATCAATCATCATTAACCTAAGTAATTGAAGTCAAGGTAAGGAAGGAGTGAAACCCTACTCTCGTAAATCGCTGATTCGTATCTTTAGTCTCCCGAATGTATAGTTAACTAGGTAGTGACAACCTAGTTTGTTCTCCTTTTCTTCATTTTCTTAATTACCAATTGCCTTAAACAAAGCATACTCGAGCTTTAAGGTGACTACCCAATCCCTGCGGGATTGATGCCCAAGCTAAGTTACTATCACGACCTGTATGTTGGCAGTAGCTTGGAAACAAGCGATAGAGAATTTGCCTATCGAGTTCTAAAGCCCTAGTCGGATAGGAATTTGATACCCAAAAACCTCTTATCAGGAAGCTGCATGAAGCACGTCACGACCATGTCACAAGGGAGAATGATCTTGTATGAACTACATGGGACTGCATAACCTCCGGCACGATCGTGACAGAGAGGAAAAATCATGGAGCACGGTCGTGCCCTTTTCCAGGCGCGAGTTTTTTCATGTTTTGAGGGTTCAAGGCTATTTTTGGTACCGAATGAAGTGGGGAACCCTAAACACAACCCTAAAACCTTAAAGAATTGTTTAAGAACGTGAAAAAAACACACAAAAAAGGCAGTAGCCATCATTCAAAATGCATCAAAAGTGGAGAGATCAAGAACAACATCAAGAAATTTTAGTTTTCCAGATGAAGGAGCAAATAAAGTTTTCATTATTTTTCCCTTGATTCTTTCGTTTTCCTTGATGGGTAATCTGATTTCTAAGATGTTAAACATGTTCATGGATTTCTAAATTTTAGATTAGGAATTATTTTGGATTTATTTTGTGACTTTAACTATTGTTGAATTCAATATATTTCTAGATGTTTGTGATACTTGTTCATGCATAAACTTGACAACAAATCGAGATAGTGAGTCAAAGTAACTAGTATTAGATTGTACAACAAGAGTTGACAATTTATTAGACCCACAATTATCAAATTAACGATCAATCGAAGAGACATCTTGGTTATGAAATTGATTATTTATTAGATAACTTCATATCTAATTGAAGATGTTAGGGATAGTTTTGTGAATCGAGAGATTGCAAATCTGGAAATTTCGAATTCAATTAGGTTTAATTGATTAGATCTTGAGAGAGTAATCAAAACCTTAGGAAATCTATGATCAAACACATAAATTGAATCAACAAGATTAAGGAAATAAAATAAGGAAAGAATAGTTCCTAACTTATTCAATCTTGATCAAATATAAATTTTCATTGGCAGCTCACTATTATTTAATTATTTGTTTCGTTTTATTATTGTTTTAATTATTGTTATTTATTTTTATTCAAATCGCATTCTTAATAACTTAGACAAAGTTAGGTTCAATTTGTTAGTTATTGCATAATCCTAATGGGAATGATAACCTCTTATACTACAAGATACGACTCATATACTTGCGGGTATTGAGAGTTTTATTATTAGATGTAAAACTTGCTCAACATATAGAAGTTAACCTAAAGAGAATATAGGCAATACAAAATATGAATAACCTAAAGAGAATAAAGGAAATAAAAAATATGAAACCCCTATACTCCATTAAAGATGTTAAAAGGTTAACAAAAAGATTAACGAGCCTGTCGAAATTCCTTTCCATGTCAATTGATCATTATCTACCTTTCTTTTATGTAGTCAAATTGATAAAAAAAATATATTTTCTTATGGAATATTAACAAGCCTTTGAGCAACTTAAGACTTATATTTTACATATATCGCTACTTTTTATACTCTATCCATAAGAACCTTTATTCCTTTACTTGGCTATTTTAAATTAGATTTTTAGCTGAGTATTGGTGACAGCAGACCATTGCTGATATAATTCGGTGTATTATATGAGTAAGATCCTTCATAAAGCTAAAAAATATATAAATTTAGAAAAAGCGGCCCTAGCACTAGTGTTCTTAGCAAAAAAAGTTTAAAGCTTGTCTCTAAGCCCATATTATTATGATAGTCATAACTATGACCTTATGTTATACTTTATATAAATTTGACTTCTATAGGTAATTAGTCAAGTTGCAGGTGATCATTGAGTTCTCGTGTGGAATGTGTAAGCAAACTGGTGGACCACACAGAAGAAGACAACATGCGGAAGTACAAGACATAATATCTTCAGACAAGCCAGACCGTGAACATAAACCCACTGATGATCCTTCGGGAGAATAATGATATGACAAATCAACTATCTAAGTTGTTGACGTAAGGCATTAGAAAAAATGGAGTCTTTTAGGAAGACATGCATGAACTAACATACATGGAAGCTTAGGTTAAACATTCAAAAATTGGAAATGGTTTTAATCTATAATAGAAAAGTTAGAAGGGACTTGGATAAATCAGATCCATTATATCCTTTGGATATACTACATCATACTCAAGATCTCAATAGGTGAATCACCTTACACCCTGGCTTTCAAAGTAAAATTTCTAGTCCTAATATAGTTGAGTACGGAAAATTTAAGGGTGGTCAATTACCATCAAAGCAGCAATGAAGAGGAGCTGAGGAATGAGCTAGATCTGCTAGGGTAATAAAGAGATTCAATGATTAATCAACTCATTGCACTTATTGAAGCTCTTAATGAAGGATGTAGCCATGTAATCATAATTCTAAGTCTCAAAAGATTTGCTCTTAAAAAAATTGTGGCATATATCCAATATATGTTTAACGTTACTTCTCTTGCTTCTATTTCTCGGGGCTTATTAGGCTTTTAGCCTTTAGCCTATATTGGGGGTTAGGATATGAGTTATGGATTTAGACTCTGAGGAGAGATCAAGGGTTAGTTCTTCGGTGATTGGCAAATTTAGAAGAAAAAAAGATTTTGAAAGATTACGAATATGTTCTTAGAACGTTGGGTCCCTTACGGGGAAGTCTTTAGAATTAGTGAAGACTTTAGATAACTATAAGACTCAAATAGTGTGCATTCAACAGACAGGGTGGACAGAAAGAGATTAATCAGTTTAAACTTTGGTATTCAGGGGGTTCGAGACAACATAATAAGGTAGGTATCTTAGTTGCCAAGGAACTTATACAACACGTGGTAGGTGTAAAAATGACTAATGATATGATTATGTCCTTAAAGATTGTGGTGAAGGGTGTTATTGTAAATGTGGTATGTGTTTATGCATTACAAGTAGGGTTAGATGAACATCTTAAGCGACATTTTTGGGAAGAGCTAGATGAAATGATTTAGCATATCCCCTTATCGACGGAGTAATTCTAGGAGGAGACTTTAATGGGCATATAGGAGCAACCTTGGATGGTTACTCAAGCACTCATGGGGGTTTTGGGTATGGTGAAAGGAATGTTAGCGGGATAACTTTGTTAGATTTTACAGTAGCATTTGAGTTGATAATAGCGAACTCCTTTTTAAAAAAAAAAGGAGCACGTGGTGACTTTTAATAACAGATCCGTGAAGACTCATATTGACTATTTTCTCAAAAGGAGGAGGGATCGATCTAGCTGCAATGATTGCAAAGTGAAATTTGGTGCTTGCATTTCAACTCAACATAGATTGATAGTTTTAGAGCTTTCGATTAAGGGTTGGAGGAAGAAGAGAAGTCCTAAGTGGTGGAATTTAAAAGGGGATACAGTGAAACGGTTTAAAGATAGAGTAATTTATGGAGAATAATGGAATTCGATAGGAGATGCTAACCAAATGTGGAAGAGAGTGGCAAGTATTTTAAGGAATACAACTTTAGAGATCTTTGGTATTGCTAAAGGTCCAAGGGGTAGTAAGAGGGAGTCTTGGTGGTAGAATGAGGATGTTTAAGAAAAATTTAAGCTCAAGAAGGCTGCCTACAATGCTATATTGGATAGAAAAAGGAAGGGGGAGAGAGTTAGTAATAGAGAAACGTATAAAGTGGCAAGGAAAGAGGCGAAGATGATAATCTCAAAATATAAAAGCAGAGCTTACAAGAACCTATATCAACGATTGAGCACTAAGGATAGAGACAATGATATTTTTAAGTTAGCTAAATCTAGAGAACAAAAAGCAAGAGACTTTAATCAAGTGTGTGGTATAAAAGATAAAGTAGGTCGAGTGCTTGTAGTCCTTTCTCACTCTCTTCTCAATCACCTTCTCCAAAGTAATAACAACTACAGAGGCATCAAATTACTAAGTCACGTTGTGAAGTTGTGGGAGAAGGTGATTGAGAAGAGAGTGAGAAAGGACGCTTCTATCTCAAAAAACCAATTTTCCTTCATGATAGGAAGGTCCATAACCTAAGCTTTGCATCTTCTTAAGTGGTTAATGGAGTACTATAGTGAAAGACAACAAAACCTTCACATGGTATTTATTGATTTAGAGAAGGCGTATAATATGATACTAAGGGAAATCATGTGAAGGTGTTTAGAAGTTAAGGGGTTCCTATGAAGTATATACAAATTATTATGGATATGTATGAAAGTGTGAAGACTAGAGTAAGGACGTTAAAAGGAGATACAGAGCATTTTTCTGTAGATGTTGGAATACACCAAAGGCTCTTCTTTGAGCCCCTTTTTATTTGCAATAGTGATTGATGAGCTCACCAAGAGTATACAAGGGAAGGTGCCTTGGTGTATGTTGTTTGCTGATGACATTATTTTAGTAGATGGGACAAAAAAGGGGGTTAAAGCCAAGCTTGAACTTTGGAGGGATACGTTAGAGTCAAAGGATTTTCGATTGAATAGGACTAAGACTAAGTATTTTGAGTGTAAATTTTCGGGATAGAGAGTAGTTACTGATGTAGAGGTAAAGATCGATTCAAAAGTTATGTCGCAAAAGGATTGTTTTAAATCTCTGGGATCTATCATCCATAGCAACGAAGATATTGATGAAGACATAGTTCACCGGATCAGATCAGGGTGAATTAAATGGAGAAGTGCATCAGGAGTTCTGTGTGACAAGAAGATACCACTTAAGCTTAAGGGTAAATTATATTGTTTAGCAATTAGGCCAGCCATGCTCTATGGAGCAGAGTGTTGGCCCATCAAACAAGTGCATAATCATAAGTTAATGGTTGCAAATATGAGGATGTTTCGTTGGATATGCAACCTTACTATGAGAGATAAGATCAGTAATTTAATGGTAAGGGCCAGATTAAAGGTAGCTAATATTATAGACAAATTAAGGAAGATTAAGCTTAGGTGGTTTGGACATGTTAAAAGGAGACACTCAGACGTTCCAGTAAGAAGATGTGAAAAGATAGTACTCAGAATTTGTAGGAAAAAAGGGAGGCTTAATAAGAATTGTGGGGGAAGTGATCAAGAATGATATGACATTATTGAAACTTACCGAAAACATGACCCACAATAGAAATATGACGTACTAGGATTCAGATAAAAGATCCATTATAAAGAAATTCATGTAGTTCTTATAGTTATCCTAAACTTGTATATAGGTCAAATATCCTTAGACACATAGGGATTTAGCCTAAGGATTGTTTTTGACCTAGCTTGGTATGTATGTATGTATTATTTTTTTAGTAGTATTATTATTATTATTCACATTATTACTATTATTAATTTTCTTCTTCGACTCCTTCTTATCATTATTATTATCATTGCTATTGCTATTATTATTATTTAAAAAAATAATAATAATAATAATAATAATAATAATAGAAATGATAATAATAATACATTTTTTGTTTGTTGTTTATATATAATAATGATAGCAATGATATTTTTTTTGTTTCTTTTTTTATCTTTCTCTCTTAGTCTCTCTCTCTCTCTCACACTTTTCATGTAAGTCATTTGGAAACAGCCTCTCTATGAGTTAAGGTTAAGGCTACGTATTACAGGATCTCTCTAGACCCTGCGTATTAGCGAGATTTGTATTGGATGTTGTTGTTGTTATTTGTTGTTTATAATTGACAATCATGCTATAAACTATGTTGTTTGGTGCTTTTACGTCCTTTTTTCACATTTTGAGCTCCTTTTTCAATTTCCTTGCAATCTTCTCAAGAGATTTGGCCGTATAACCCTGAGTCCAAATTAACCTTGCTACCTTCATCAAGTACTTATCAGCGAGGACCTTTGTAGTTAAAATAGATTAAAAGAATTGCAAGAAATAAAAGATCTGCTCATAATTTGATGATCTGCAAATATTGGTGCATTGTATCAATATCGATCTTTATCTAAAAAAATTGTCTTATGGAAGAACTAAGCCACGACTTATGTGCACAGCAAGTATATCTAAATAACAAGGCTTATGACGTAATTTGTTAAGTTTAAGTAGCTCCTTGTGGCATTTCTTTCTTATGTTTTTTTAGTCCTTTTCTTTGTAGCAAGTCAATACAAGATGTATAATAAAGCAACCTACAAGCATGTTGATAAATAATTCTAGTCTTTAATAAAATTTACTTTTTGAAAATAACTTCCTTAGAGAAGGAGGGATCCTTAGAGTCCAATAACGCCTATATGTGAGAGGCCAGAAAGGTATCTGACCTCCATCTCTTGTTGCAGCCTAAAACCACCTCTCCTTAAACTTAGGTAAAACTCCACTCACCCCCATCCTCTAAAGACATGATCAAAAATTGATTTTTCCACGCATATGTCCTCTTTGATGGATTATTGAGACTCATTACAAGCCTGAAATTGAAGTTGTACAAACTTGAAACTTTTCCGAAAAGGTAAATCTAATGCATGAACTAAATAGACCTATGGTTGGTTCAATGTCTCTTAAGTAACAAATCACTTAAAAGGATGGTATCAAAACCCCACAAGTGGGGATGGAGCTAACCTGTTCAAATCATGTCTTCTACAATATTTAAAGACAACATATTAAAAGAGCCTCCTCATCACGTACTTAAAAATATCATAATAGGTATAATAGTATACCAAGCTTGTTAGAGAAAGCCCTATCAGATATGCAAAGGTGCCTACTGTTAATGAAGAGAGGAATGACAAAGTCTATCTTTATCACTTTGAAATTAACTAACCTGATTGTACCATTATAGCCTTCCACCTTAAATTTCATATCATGTCGACATGGGGAATAATGCTAGACACTCTTAGTCCTTTAAATTCTTACCTAGAAGCCTTAGTTACACAACTCGAACTATTAGAATGGAACATGTTGACTTGAAGAAAGAAAGAGACTTAAGAGAAATATATTGATTAATTGAAATAAATCTCAAAGGAAAAGTTTTAAAAGAAGAATTTGAGGAACTCCTAATCCAAATTCAGATATCCATTTTATTCTCTAAATATCCTATTGTCTTCTTATAAATTAAAGTCCACTTTCTCCCTTTATCAAAATTCTTATGTGCATTAAAGATGTGATGAGTGATGAAAGGCTATTAAAAATTAGGGCTGTTTGGTTCTGTTTTTTTCCCATTTATTGTTTTGATTTTCTTAAAAAAAGAAACAAGCCATTAAAACACGTTTGGTTAAATATTGTTGTCACTTCCTGTTTCTAAAAATAATAAAAACACAACAGATTTAGAGAAACGGAAAAAGAAGGTTTTTGTATGTTTTTAAAACAAGATTATTTTCTCACGAAAACAACAACACATCTCATGAAAACTCTGTGCTTGCTTGCTCCTTCACCGCTATGTGTTTACTCCTTCCTCTTTGAAAAAAGGTCAACGAACTACTTTTCCATGGCTACTAACGTTAGATCGTTATTTCCTCATTTTCTTTTGTTGAAACAAAACATACCCTCCTTATGTCCAAGGATTTCTCGCAAACCTATCTCAGATTCGGCGGTCAGATTTTTTGCAAACTCATCTCAGATTATGGGCTAGGTGATTTTGATAAGGAATAGTCGAATTTGAGTTTCGAAAAATAGAATCAAGAGACAACTAAATATGGGTTTGAGAGGTAGACTAGAGAGATGAAAAGAAGACACTAATAATAATGGCAGTGGCAGTGTTTGTTGTTTGTTAAACAGAGAAAAAAAAAGAAGATGAAATACTAACAACAGCTTCAGGAACAATGTCAATGATAGATTTTTATGAGCAGCAGTGAGGCAAAGAGAAGAAGAAAGACAGGACACTGGTAGTAATTTTAACAACATTGTCAGTGCCAACGATGTATTCCCACAATGCCAATGGTTGTTTAAGTCAGATAGTTTAGGCTTTAGAATCAAACATTGCTTTAATACCATATGGAAGACTCTGATACTTTATGAAGCTAGAATAAAAGAGGTATCATGTGAATTTTTTTTATATCTTGTTATAGTAGAATAAAGTAAAACAAAGTGGAGAAAAGAATGAACACATTGTTTAACATGGTTCGACTATAAAGTTAAGGGCATAAAAACTATAAAGGTACTCTAGTGTGTTATTTATCTATTTAAAATACTGGGAAATACTTACAAATACATAATATTCCTACATCGTTTCAACCAAATAGATTTTTGTTTTCAGTTTTTATATTAAAATTGTCAACCAAACAAGTTTTTTTATTATTAAAAAAACTTAAATCTACAACAGAAACATGGAAATAGAACCAAACGACCCCTAAAAAAGCTAGTTCTTTGTCCAATATGTCTGCCACTAAAGAATGTTCATTAATTCCCTTAAATGACCAACAACAGACCCATATGTATATTGAGCGTTGTTGTCACCTGCATCCAAATTAAATTCTAAAGTCTTATAATAAAAGTAAACGTAGTATGTGAAAATAGGGATTGCTCTTACGAAATTTTCTAGTTTGTTAACCAATTATGTAAGAAATATTTAACTAAAGTGGGGTTATGATGATACGGATTTTTGTGAAAAAGAAAATAAATTAAATTTTGTAAATAATAAAAAGAGAATTATCAGTAAAACAAACTTTTATTTATGGTCACTTCCACCATTGGAACCATAGTTCATCATCGATATGAAAAATTTATTTCATTAATCATATATTCGATGCAATATTAAGTACTTGTCTTTCTTTATGATTAATTAATCTGTTGAGAATTTAAATGGTAAAAGGGATTAAAGAAAGATGATGAACACATAAGTTTAATGAGGTTCGAAAACAATATGTTTCCTACGTCCTCGGGAGTGAAGTGACTACTTTTTGTACTATTCAATTTAACTTCATAATTAGGTACATTAGTTTCATATACAAAACCCTAAACTGCAGTACAGTCATAATAGGACACGTCGTCATGCCACGTCGTCCGTGTATCCATACGACGTCGTACGGACAACTCCTAAAATCGTCAATCATGTACCGTCCGCTCCAACACCTTCCCTTTTACCAGTATATGAGTCACATATACAACATCATCAAAACACATAATTCAAGTAATTCTTATTGTTTAACAACTTTAGAAACGATCCAAAATTTAGTTAAATAATAGTTTTAAGAAAAAAAAACCATTGAATCAAGATTATACAACTGTGATTACATTTAATTTAGTTCAATGCTTTTTTTAGAAGTTAATAATTTCTTACGTAACAAATTAAAAATCTTAGTCGCTACAAAGATTAAAGAAATTGAACTTTTATACATTTAATATTTGATCTAGCACTTAATTATTTCAATCAATAAACTAATCGTTCATATTATGAATCAATCAAAAGAATCATAAAAGTAAAAATAAATTAACTATTCAATATTTAAATAGATAAATCATTTTGCAATAAGATCTAATTATTTCCCAATCTAAAGGCTTCAACTCCTTTCAATTAAGATAAACAATGTTAGTCAATAATGCTCATAGATACTACTAACATCTAATGAAGAGAAACTACCAACATCTAATAAAGAGAAGAAAAAAGAGTTTTATAAGAAGCTAAAAAATACATATTAAGAATTTAAATGTCTTTCTTCCTTTATTAAGGCTTTATTTTTAGCCGTTTTATCCTATGTTTTGTTAATATTGAAATCTTCTTGTTGTGATTCTTTGATTCGAAGAGATCATAACTTCATTAATTGTCATCCAAACTTTGAAATGTTTTAATTGCTAATGCAAAATCTAAAATTTGAAAATTTCACTTAAAAACGTCAAATCTATCATTACTACTTTATTTTGTAGTTTTTAAATTGTTTAACCTTTAGATTTGCTAAGAATCATTTTAATACAAATAACATAAGGAAATTAACATTCGAAATGATTTGGTACTTTCAATACTAGATTTGCAAAGTTACCCTCAAAGGTTGAAGATGGAAATTGAGAGAAAATTGATTCCCTCGTAGTATATGGCCCTCGTTCTAATAATGATAAATTCGTTAAGAATGGGTAAGGCCTACACCCTAAGCCTCTCTTACACCTCGAATAACCCTCTAACAACACTTCCTCTGCTACATCCTGACAACACACCTCTCGCTCTCCTGTCGCATCCCTGTCATTCAATCACTCATACCTAGGTTTTGAGGCCTAGACATGTTTAAAAGGTTATGCAATCTCAACCATTGTAGTGTACACCCCGTGTAAGCAAAAACAAAAAGAGAAATGAGGTAAAAATAAAGTCTCGAATTCCGTTCCGTTCCGGCCGGTACCGGCCGGAACGTACCGTTCAGGCCGAAAAACGGAACGGAATCCCCTTCTTTGGTACCGGCTGTCGGTACCGGCTGTTCCGGTGGGTACCGGCCGGTACCGGCCGGAATTCAAAATTCCGGCCAAATACCGGCCGGTACCGTAATTTTAAAAAAACTAAGGACTAAAAAATAAATAAAAAATTTTACCCCCTAAAATTTTCCC
>JANIMX020000286.1:6874243-6884777 GCA_024582655.2 Erythroxylum kunthianum | reverse complement strand
GTACTTAATAGTAAAGATAAAATCTCTAAAATAATTACTGTATAATTGAAATTATGATGAAATCATAATTATAATATTCAAAATATATTTAGGAATTATTTACAAATTATTCCTAGTTAAAATTTCATCAAGATATGATAATGGTAAAACTATAAAATCAGTATATATTATATTTTTTCTTTTGAAAAAAGTAACTGATCTCATAAATTAAATATTATAGATATTTAAACAAAAGTATTGGTACTTTTTAGAAAATAAGTTTATTAAAGTGGCTCGATTATAAGGATCATGAATTGATCATTACTTGTGTGTCTATGAATATACTAAGTCTGATGGTTGTATAATTAATCTTTAGACTTTAGTGTTGGTTTATGTCTTACAACCAATCTAATGGTTGTAGTTTAGTAACATTGTTATTTAAATGTATTCTTTATCTTAGACATATTCATATGTATATAATAAAGATGCTTAAACAAACGTATGCGTACTTGTTAGAGAATAAGTTCACTAAATCTAACTCTGTATGAGAATTTTACTTAGAACATTATTTGTATGTCTATAGAAATTCTCATTGTGATAATTGTATAAGTGATTCTTTGATTTAAAATCTTCTCATATAGATTACTATCTTTTGATAGTACTTATGACATATTTTAATCAAAGGTAGTTCAATCAGTAGTTATTTAATATAACATAAAGTATATGAAGGTGATTGAGTGATCAATATATAATTCTTCACCTTAAAGTAATTATAGAGAATGTTCTCTAATTCTTAATTAGTACTAATTCATAAAATTCTTGGCCAATGTGGAATGACATTAATGGTATAATCAACCACTAAAATCATCAGGCTAAAATAGAGTAGACATTAATTCCATGTTGTATGTTAAATATTGTATGATGACGTGATTGAATTATATAGAAAAATTATGCACAAAAAGGTTAGTCAAAATTACTTTGATATTTATAAATATTTGAGTGCTCATGATGCGTTGCTAGATGTAATATTGATATATGAATATAAATTATTTAATTAGAGAATTAAAGATAAGTTAAATGAGTTTAATTTATCTAATCCTAAATATAATTTAGAGTTATAATTTATATCCATTACGAACATATTTAGAAACATAATAGGTCATACACAAAAAAATAAGTTGAAGAGAGAAAAGATGTTTTAATCAAATTGGGCTTGATTATAAAGTTTGAGAAAATTTATGATTAAATATGAGATATTTAATAAATTATGATTAATATGAGATATTATATCTTATTAGGCCTAATAGGCATTTAATTATAATTAATTCTAATTCTAATTAAAACTTTATTTCAATTAAATTACTAAAATGTTCAAAATCTATTATAAATAAGCTTAGGTTCTATGGGAGCAAACATTTTTTTTTGTCTAACCCTCTATAATAGTTGTAGAGTTTCTTCAACACATTTTGTAGATATCATTAGAAGCCAAACACTTGTGTGGCTACGGTATCTGAGATGAGTAAGTTTTAGAAATGGTTCGAGAGAAATGATAAAAAAAAATGATCAAACTTTGAAATAAAGTACAAATTATGATTCATACTTTGTTATACTTTATATGCTAATCTTGTTATAAAATTTAAGTGATCTTAACTTTTGAAAATTTGAACAGAAAAAAATATCATTTTTATTCTGCTGCACGTGAGATCAGGTCTCATTATGTTTTCTTAAGATTTAGATTACTAAAATATCTCATATGAGAATTATTATATCATCATCACCTATACGGCTTGGCTGTTTTCTCTAAAATTGAAAATATTTGTACCTGCTTGCTCACCTTCCTATGATGAGGATTTATTTAAGCTTAATGGTCTAGTTATGATCATTTAATTTCAGCTTAGCTATTTACAACTTACTCTATTAAGAGTAATTCAATCACTAGTATTTGAATATAGTATGAAATGATTCGTTTCTGTAAAATAATTAAAGAAAATGTTATATCTTTTCTTGATTAATAACGATTTGAGAATTCTCTAACTAGAGTAATTTGAGATTTGAAAATGTTGTTTTAAGATATCAATTATTAATTTGTAAGAATAAACATGAATGAATTTAAATAAAATAGATACTTAATCCATATTGTATGTGCAATTAGAATATTGAATAACAAAAGGGTTAAATTACACATTAAAGCATTTTGATATTCTTAATAATTGAGTGATCATGATATATTATTAAACATCAATCTTGATTTATAATTATAAATTATTTCATTAATTAAAAGAAATTTTAAATTTTCTAATTTTAATTATACATTCTAATTGTAATCCATAGTTATTGTCAACATATTATGAATTTAATGAATCATACACATATAGTAATTAAAGAGAGAAAAATTAATTTAAATTAAGTGTAACTTAATTGTGAAGTTTAAGAAATTTCAAAAATCAAATATGATATTTTTATTTTATTAAGATTAAATTATAATTATAATTAGAGTTAAAATTTAATTTTAGTTACACTTTGAAAGAAATCCTAGCTTTTCTGATAAATAAGGAAAAGACATTAAGAGGTTAGCACTTTTATCAATCCCTTTCAAAAGATTTAAGTTTTTTTTTCTTTATTCTATTGACACTATTTCAAGTTATTATATTAAAGATATCTTTTAGGAAATTGTAAAATTATTCTATTGTGCCTATAATTTGATCATGGTTGATTTTCTAATAAAAATTTAAGTAAAACTTATGTATAAGTAAAATACTATTATTATTATTAATTTAAAAAATTTAATCGCAATTGAAATAAAGTTTTATCACTTTTCTTGTACATTAGTAATTCACCCTTCAGTTTGTTCCTTAATTTCCTATGATGAATGCTTCATTTGTGAAATTTTACGAGAAAAGCTTTCCGACTTTTAATATCAAGAATGAACAAAAAGATATAAATGTAGCATTGAAGTAGAAAAAATTAATAAGTAGGATCATGTTAGTTTTGGTTATATACAATCCTATCAACATGTTTCGAAAACACACTAGGCGATGTTTGGATATTTGCTTAAGACACACGCTGTCTCATCATTCGACAAATTGACAAGAAGAGAGCTTTTGTGATAACACCGACTAAAAAGGAGACATGTTGGTTTCTTTTAGTATAAAGAAACATATAAACTAATGGACGTCACCTAATCCACGGCTGTTTTTCAGATTCTTTATTTTCAGGCTTTGACCAGGAAAGAATATATAATTTCAAACAACTTGGTAGGTGATGAAAGACTTTGGTGCGAAGGCATATGTAGTGTTGGTTGAAATCCAACGCCATTGACGATGTGTTGATCTTTTTGGGCAGGTGGAATTCAATGGTCTTGTCATGCGACATAGCCAGCATAACATTAAAGAATAAATTAGTTTAGACTCATCACCAGTAACCAAATTTAGGATGAAATAACACCAGTAACCAAGAAAAATTAGGTTTTTGCTAATAACTTAGTTATGGTATCCCGGAGCTTGTAAGCAATTTGCACTAGTGCCGGTGGGAGTTGTAAGTTAGCCGGTCCTGATCTGCTAGACAATCCTAGCCACGAACCATGCAAGAATATTACTATATTAATAAATTCCTACCATAAAATTTAAATAAAACACTAACTTATTCAAAGTTTTATTACTTTAGAAATATTGAATAAAAAAGAATGGAAAGTAAGGCATGAATTTTTTCTATGTGGGTTATTTAAAAATAATTTCTCTATTAATCGGAGGTAAAATTGTAAATTTCTAGTTAGTGTTGTTATTTTATGTTGTAGTTTGATGAATTTTAGCCGTTTGACAAGTTTCAAAGCATCAACTAATAGAAAAGAGTGACTTGTAGTTCATGCCAAGTAACTGCACACACTTTAATAAGAAAACAAATCTCAAGCTCTGTCTGTGTATATATATAGTTACATACACAACACTCGGAGAGCAAGAATCTCTAGCCATGGCAAAGAGCAAAGTTCTTGTAGTCGGGGCTACTGGGTATATAGGTAGGAGAATTGTGAAGGCAAGCTTGGCACAGGGCCATATAACATATGTCCTCCAACGCCATGAGATAGGGCTCGACATCGAAAAGCTGCAAATATTACTCTCATTTAAGAAGGAAGGAGCTCGCTTGATAGAGGGCTCATTTTCTTCCCATCAAAGCCTTGTGGAAGCTGTGAAGAAAGTTGATGTTGTGATCTGCACCATGTCTGGAGTTCACTTCCGGAGCCACAACATCCTGATGCAGCTCAAGTTGGTCGAGGCCATCAAGGAGGCAGGAAATGTTAAGGTACGAACGAACTTTAATTCCTGAAACAGTTCACCCGGTGTCCTATCTGAGATGAGCTTGTATTCCAGTTTTATAGATCCAAATTCAAAGACTAGCATAACAAATAATCATATTATATTTTGATTGCAACTACTTACAATTGCAAACTTAAAAAAAAGAAAACAAGTTTTGGATCTTTCCAAGATCTAACCTATAATCTTGTAGTTTCTGTGTATCACCAAATCCGTTTCTTGAAAAAACTGAAGAACTTATGTCACGAACACTCAAATCTTGATAATATTTTAACATAGCATTTATCTACCTCTTAGAAAACCCATTAGAGGTGAAGACTCCAAGATTCAGAAATGGGTTGAGAGATTGCTAAGTAAGGGATGGGTGATGAACTCTGTGGAGTTGGGGGCGAGTGAGGCATCAAAAATTGCCTTTGATGACTGCAAGGACTAGGTTCCCCGGCAAGTCAACATCTTACCTGAAAATTTCTTTATTAAAAGAACCAACTCGGCAAAGTCAGCATCCTTTTTTTATTAACCGACAATACCCTTATTTAATTATAGCCTTTTAACGGCAGCTACAAAAACTGAAGAGATCCAATCTTTTAGAAACTTACTAGCATATATTTAAATTTCCTACAGCGTTTCTTGCCGTCCGAGTTCGGTATGGACCCAGCGAGAATGGGACAGGCACTTGAACCAGGAAGAGAAACATTTGATGAGAAAATGATAGTGAGGAAGGCAATAGAGGAAGCTCACATCCCTTACACCTATGTATCTGCCAATTGTTTTGCTGGTTACTTTGTCCCCAACCTTTCTCAGCTTGAGAGACTTACTACTCCTAAACATAAAGTATATCTCTACGGGGATGGCAACACCAAAGGTATGGATTAATTAGTGAACTACAAATTATATTTGAAAGATCAAGAAATGAGAGTGATTAATTAATGGAGGGAATTTCGGTAATGAAATTCCATTTGGTGTTTAGTTGTTTTTCTGGACGAAGAGGACGTGGCGACATATACCATCAAGACAATAGACGACCCTCGAACGTTAAACAAAACCTTGTACCTGAGGCCACCAGACAACATTCTCACCCAAAGACAGTTAGTGGAGACATGGGAAGAGCTCAGTGGGAACAAGCTAGAGAAGTTCAACATTTCTGGAAAGGACTTCTTAGCCTCCATGAAGGGTAAACAAAATTAATGCCTAATTATATATACCTTAGATTAATTATATTGAAGTCCTACATAAATTTTAGTACATCGCTATTTATTTATTTTCCCCCTCAGATGTGGATTATGCACAGAAGGCAGGCATTGGGCACTTCTATCACATTTTCTATGAGGGCTGTCTGACGAACTTTGAAATAGGAGAAGAAGAAGAAGAAGAAGAGGCTTCCAAACTTTACCCAGAAGTGAACTACACTTGCATGGATCAATATCTGAAAACGTACCTGTAATCAATTAAATGTCTTATACGTATGCTTACTTTTCATACACATGTATTATATATGTGGTAAGCGTCAATAAGTCACTATTATTGTAAGAATACTGTAGATTGGTCGTAGTACTGGCTAAGGTTGATAACATTGATTTCTAAATCAGTCGATAGAGTTAGGAGAGAGATTCTGTCTCCTAACCTATGGGTTCCTAAACTACTCCAAAGAACGTCTGGTTTGGAAGGCGATTGAGAGCTAAATTAAACTAAGAAAACTAAAAACTGAAGAAATTGAAGAAATGTAATTTGATTGTATAAATGTTTAGAGAGACTCTCCTTGTATTTACACTTGGTATTTACAGTCTACAGTTTAGTTTACCTTCAAGTATCGTATCTATACAGGTAACTATCTTATATATGCAACAGTTCTACAAAACTTCAAACTCTAGGAGATCTTCAGGATTTCTCGTTGTTTATCTTATCTTAAAAAATAATCGTTCTATGCAACAACTAGGATACTGACATCTTCCTTCACGTTTCTTCAAGCAATTATCTGAGCGTATTATCAGGGATTTTGACTTATCCATTTGTGGTCAGTCGATATTTCTTTACAATCGGCTGCCAAATCCTATATTGTTAGCCGATGTTTCCTTTCTATCGGCTATTAGCCTGAAATGTTCAACTGACATTTAATTCGACTATTTATCTCGGCTCAATACCCCCAACGGCTATTCCACTCTTAAAATCAGGTATTAACAAATTCTTAAATTTTTTGTAATTAATAATGTCAAAATATATAAATATTCGTAGAACTCTGATGATTTGTAAAAGAAAAGGAAATAAAATAAAATAAATTGAGAAAAAAGAAAAAAGACCAGGTCGAGTTTGTACTTTGTAGACCTTGTGAGTACGGTCGCTGACTTGGTCTTGAGCTTTAAAGAGAGGCCCAAACTGACGAGATTCGGAGTTTACTCACGCTGGTAACGACGATCCAATGCTATTTACAATCAAAAGACTCTGTAAGAACATCCAATTACCATCATGATAGTCGATGACTGCGTCACTCCCAGTTGCTGGGATGCTTAGGTGGCATGGTTTCACTGGTCCAGAATATGGAGAGTGTTGTCGTCTCCCTGAGAATGGGAGGAGAGGAGAGAATCCCTGCAGGATCTTTTGTCGCCGCACCCAGTCTTTCACTTGTATTACTCTCGCAAAATCCTCCCAAAGCTCATTGAATCCAAACACAGTAAACTTGTGTGTCTCTTTCCCTCCAAAAAAGGCTAAAGGTGCAGTCTCTTCAATTTCATCTTTCTCAAGTAAGTATTTTGTTGTCACCTTCACACCGATTGTACGATTTTACGAACTCATTTTGCCTCTTTGCGTACTGTTCTCATCTTGTATCGAGCACTCTTCTAGTGTGATGTGTCCAGTTATTGGAGAGATGTCCCGGAAACAGGTTTTTTTTTTTTAATCTTCTGAGTTGCTCTTGTTCTATGGCTCTTTAGCTTTGAATTACAGTTTATGCTGATTCTAGCTCTAGGATGGACATTTATCCTGGAAATAAACACTTTGTTTTCAACTTGCTTGTGGGCAATTGGGAAAGTGACAACTCGTACTTTTTTTTTTGGGCCTGCCAATAAAGATGTGTCAAGTGACAATCTTGCAATACTTACACAAAATCCTTGAAAATATATATCTTGTTTGGAGAATTTGATATGATTCTTATTACTAATTCCGGGTGAATTTGTTAGAATAAATTTGATTGGGGCTGTCCAGTTGAGAATATTACCTTGGTCTATCTTGTATGTACTATTCCAGTTAAGTAATTAAGGATGCAATATATTTTCTGATAGTGGGTGAAGATCCGTCTATTGGTGAAAGTGGGGATATAGATCACATTATGGAGATTGCTGATGGGAAAGACTTACTTGCTTGTGATGGGACTTCAGACATGGAACCGTATATTGGCATGGAATTTGAATCCGAAGAGGCTGCCAAAGTTTTCTATGATGCCTATGCCACAAATTTGGGGTTCATCATGCGCGTTGATGCATTTCGGCGATCAATGCGGGATGGGAAGGTTGTTTGGCGTCGCCTCGTTTGTAACAAAGAAGGTTTCCGCAAATTGAGACCTAGAAGAAGTGAAAATAGGAAGCCTCGAGCAATCACAAGAGAAGGGTGCAAAGCAGCAATAGTAGTGAAGAAAGAAAAAACAGGAAAATGGGTGGTAACGAGATTTGTGAAGGAGCATAACCATCCACTGGTTGTTGTACCTACCTGCGGTCGTCGGAGTGTGCTTTTATCCCAAACACCTGTGAGTGCTTTTATTTCTTTTCTTTTCTTTACTTAACCAGTGCTAGTTCCTGTTTACTTGCAATTCATTTCAAGTCTGCATATGCTAGTTAAGCATGATATTAATTAGTTGATATTTTTATTTTAACTAGTTGATATGGAAACCCTGACATCTATTTTTGTGAGTTTGAGCTTAAACTTTTGTTTTCCTATATTGCTTGAGTCTATAATTTGAACTACATGCATTTATGAAGCAGTTAAGATTGATTTAAAGAATTGATTATATGCCTTCATTTGGAATGCTTTTCTGGTCTCTTGTGAAAATCCTTGTGCTTACTTGAGACCAAGCCTAATTTCAGACTAGAACATCTCACATACTTTTCACAAAATAACAATGAGTTTCATCTGTGTCCTATTCCCATTATTTTAAGTAGCTTCTGGAATATCTGCTCATCCTTTATCAATTTGATTAAGGCATAAAAATTGACATTTAGTTCTCAGATAAGTCTTTCCTTTGTGGTAGAATAGCTTGCATTAGAATGAGTCTGCAACAACTATTTGTCACAATCCTCCTAGTCGACCCAGTACATGGATTATAAACTGGCAATTAGTTCTGACGTTAAAGGCAACCTACAAGGATTCTGGGTGTGGTGAATGTATTTCAGGAGCTAAGTCTATGATTTTGACAGAGCGAATACATATTCAGAGCTTCTTGGTTGTAACTATCTAATTATCTTTGATTGTTCAAGTCTCCACATGTAGGAACTTTGTAGAGGACCACCCTTCTTGTTCACGCAATAATGGTTCTGCTTAAATAGGATTTTCTGCAGAGCCCTCTTCAGACTGCAGTGTGCCACATTTGTCAATTGTCAGAAACTTCTTCTTATCTTTTCTGTGAATAGATGATAAACTATGATAGCTGGCATGCTCCTTTTTCTATCATTTGCCGTTTTCCAATCTGAACAAAGGCATCTTGTGATTGCCACTAATGGCAGTTACCATTGGCCAACTTGTATTTAGGCTTTCTTGTCTGCTCCCCAACTTTAGATTTTGATGACAAGCCTTACTAAAGCAACTAAAAGTTATCAATAAATTCTGGATTATCTTAACTTGAGTTGATTTTACCATCTGTACTTTTAACCTGAGTTTCATCCCATTTGGACTCAAAGTAACTGTGTTTTTAAGAACTGCTGTTCATTTTTTGTTTTGTTTTTTGGGATAGTATCTGCTGTTGATTTTGTATATTAAGTTTGTTTAAATTGGAAACATGGTAGGGACCCTGGGACGCTCTCTCCCTCCTAATCCTTGGACCTGTACCTAGCTAAAGATGATGCATGTTGATTGTTTTTGGATTCATTGATCTTCATAATGTACCACTTATGATGCCTGTGTTTGTCATAGATGAGGGCAGAGGTTTTCTTTTTCTTTTTTAATGAGAAAATATTATTTCATTGAACAAAATCAATCCTAAAGTATGTTGATTGCTTCTGTATTTTGTAGGATGAGAAAGATGTAAAAATTCGAGAATTGACTGCTGAGTTACAGCGGGAGCGAAAGCGATCTGCAACTTTACAAGAACAGCTTGAGATGGTATTGAGAGAGATGGAGCAGCATTCCAATCATTTGTCCAGAAACATTGAGGACATAGTTAAAAGTGTGAAAGAAATTGAATCGAAGAGGTAGTTTCTTCAATCATTAGCAACTTAGCACCACTAGAGGTTCTAAATAGCTCCTTATACATTTTTTCTACTTGTACATTTTTCCATATGTACACTGAAATGTAGGTGGGAAGTATTTCCTAGCAGCGTATAGTAAGTTCTGTTAAGCAGGTCATGAGTTGGCGCTGTCTTCTTTGCTTTTTTCTGCATAACTGAACATATTTTTATCTCGTTTCTCGTTTCTCGTTTTACGTCCAAGATACATTAGTTGTAATCGGGTATGCGCTGGGCTTCTTTGCTTATTTTGAGTGGAAATTGTTAAAAAAAGCGACATCTCAAATCAAAAAATCGTTTTTAGTCTCCTTTTGGTGAAAAAACGTTTATAGCGTCTCAAACAAACTTATTTCACTTATACCCAATTTTTTATAATATGTCAAAACTATCCTTAAAATTAAAAAGTGAAAAAATAAAGAGCTCACATTAACCTTATGCGAATTAACGAAAATATTTTTGTCCTTGTCTTCAACATACGAATGAACACATTTTCACGTGATTGATTGTGAACTCTTCTCTAAAGTGGATATTGCAAAATATAACATCTCAAATTGGCTTCCCTCATTAAAATGCAGCGTCTGTACGGAGACGCTGCGTACTCGTCGTCGATATCTTGTGACCGATTGTGAACTCTTCCCTAAAGTGAAAATTATTAAATATAACATCTCAAATTGGCTTCCACCATTAAAATGCAGGGTCTGTACGGAGACTGGACGTACTCGTCGTCGATATCCTGTGAGATTCAATTCAATCACAATGTGAACATAACGTGACCATTACTTAGATAACCAAATAGGATATAGAAAGGACAAACATACCCACCCA
>JANIMX020000286.1:6708976-6721763 GCA_024582655.2 Erythroxylum kunthianum | reverse complement strand
ATTAGGGTTCTGTCGTGATTAATGGACCTGGAATATTCCCGAAGGTAGGGTCCGTTGAGAAGTAAAATTAAGTATGATAGTGGGCGGCCCAACCTGTCCGGACATTTAGCGTCGCCCACATCGTGCTGGCGTGCCCCTAACCCGAGGGAATTGGATCTCCACCCCCTGCGCGTGTAAGAGAGAGCCTTTTGGCCTACTTATTTACAAACCCTTAACAAGGGTCTAAACTTATAAACACTTCCACATCTTTACTCATAAGCGATGTGGATTTGTGTCTTGAAGCTTCCCTTTTATTTCTCAACAACTTACCAACATAGTGACTTTGATGATAAATTTCTCATTCATCACTCAACTATTTTGAGCACATAATATATCATTTTAACGATCTCATGGAGTAGAATACAAATCCATAATTTGTTAATCAAATTTGCAATTTAATCAATAAATTATTATGTCTCTAAATATCAAAATATCCATTATTTTCCAACAATAACAAATAATAACTTTACTATAAAATAAGCTATTATCTAATAACAAAACCAATTATTTCTCATATTTCTACAAAAATGATTAATTTAAGCTAACAACCATCTGACCTTCTGACTTGCTTTATTAATAATAATTTTATTACAACATTGCCTCTCTTAAATCAAGTCAGAGAGACTAATCATTCCTATTACTTTTTTAAATTGAGAAATGTCTTTGTCTTCAACGACTTTGTGAAAATATCTGTAACCTCACAATCACTTGAACAATACTTAATGTTGATTTGTTTCTCTACAACCAACTCTGAATCTTGTGATAGTTGATATCTATGTTCTTGTTGTGACTATGAAAGACTGGATTCTTAGATAATGCAATTGTTGATTTGTCATCACAGAAAATAGTTGTAGGTGCATCTTGTTTGTGTTGTAGAAACTCCAAAATTTTCCTCAACCAAATTGCTTAAGTAGCACAATTTGCCGTTGCAATATACTCTGCTTCTGCTGTTGAAAGTGCTACTACCCGTTGCTTCTTTGAAGACCAAGAAAATATGGCCAAACCAAGATGAAAAGCATATACTTGTGTACTCTTCCTAATCACTATCTGTATATCCAACAAGTTCCACAACTTTATTAGTAAAATAAAAGATTCCATAATTGATTATACCTTTGGAGTTGGCTTACTTAGCAGGTTTATGGAGGAATCAAAAGAATATTCTTTTGGTTCCTCTATAAACTTGCTAAGTAAGCCAACTCCAAAAGAAATATCTCGCATTGTAGCAAACAAATATCTCAATTCTTTTGGTTCCTCCATAAACTTGCTAAGTAAGCCAACTTCAAAAGAAATATATCGCCTTGTAGCAACCAAAAATCTCAAACTCCCAATCAAACTTTTATAAGTTGTGACATTCACATTTTTACTAACTTCATCTCTAGATAACTTCATCTTTTTCAGCCACATGAGTGAAAACTGGCTTGGAGCACTCCATTTTTTTAACCTTTTCAAGATATCATTAGCATATTTCTGTTGTAAAATAAAAAGGTCAGCCTCCATCTGAGCAACCTCAAGTCTAAGAAAATAGCTCATTAAACCCATACCATTCATTTCAAACTTGCTAATTAGGGTCTCCCTAAATTGTTTAATTAGCCTCAAATTATTTCCAGTAAAAATCAAATCATCCATATAAAGACATACTATAAGAATATCACTAGATTCAATGAATTTAACTTATAAATCATAAGGACATCTCACAAAACCATTTTTCAACCAAATAAGAATCAATGCAACTCTCTTGGGGCCTGTTTTAAGCAATATAGAGCTTTCTTCAACCTGTAAACCTTATTCTCTTCTTCTTTCTTCACATATCCTCTAGGTTGTTCAACATATATTTCTTCTTCCAAAAAACCATTCAGAAAAGTAGACTTAACATCCATCTTATGCATTTTTTAATTATTTTGAGCAGCAAGAGAAATAACCATACTCAATGTATCAAGTCTACTTATAGGAGCAAAAATCTCAAAATAATCAATACTTGGTTTCTGCTTATAACTTTTTGCTACCAGTCGTGCCTTGAAACGATCAATTTCACTATTAGACTTGTATTTAGTCTTGTAGACCCACTTCACTCCAACTGGATTTTTTCTTGAAGATAATTCAGTCAACTCCCAAGTATCATTCTTTTTAATGGCACAAATTTCCTCATTTAACGCCTTCAGCTAGTGAGTTTCTTTAGTAGCATCTTCAAATAAAATAGGACCACAATTTGCAAAAATAGCAAGCTGAACAATTTCTTCATCAGATAGGTTGATATCATTACTCAAAACATAGTCTTGCAAATGAGCTAGTAATTGGTGCTTGTGATGTGATCTCCGAGTTGATGATTTAGGCTCATGTTGTGAAGGAGACTGAACATCATTTTGAGTAGGCTGCTCATCCAACAAGTTACTGGAATTAACCGAAACTACAACTGACTTCTCTTCTTTGGTAGACCAATCCCAAACACCATATTCATAAAAAAATGACATCACGACTTATAACATTTTTCTTAGTTTCTGGATTGTACAACTTGTAAGCCTTTGATGTGTTACTATAGCCAATGAAAATACACTTCTCACCTTTATCATCAAGCTTCTTCTTTAATTGATCTGGCACATGTGCATATGCTAAGCAACCAAAGACATAGATGTCTAATAGACGACCTTCTCCCACTCTAAGCTTCCTCAGGTATCTTATCTTGAATAATTTTAGTTGGACACATGTTCAACACATAAACAACACCAGAAATAGCTTCTACCCTAGAATGATTAGGCAGATTCTTTTACTTCAACATGTATCTTACCATGTCCATAATCATTCTATTTTTTTTCTCTCATCCACTCTGTTTTGTTGTAGAGTGTATTTAGCTATCATTTGATGCTGAATTCTATGCTTCTTCAAAAAATCACCACAGACAATATATTATGTGCCTCTATCAGTTCTTAAAATTTTGATTTCAAAATCACTTTGTTTTCCCAAAAAAGATTTAAACTATTTGAAAGCATCACATGCATCTGATTTTTGATTAAAAAAATAAATCCAAGTTTTACGACTCAAATCATCAATAAATGTAACAAAGTATTTACTACCTCTATATGATAGCTCTTCCAATGAGCACAAATCTGAATGAATAATCTCCAACTTCTTCGTAGCTCTCCAAGACTTGCCTACGGGAAAAGGTTCTTTATGCTTCTTTCCAATCAAACAAATCTCACAAACATGGTTAATAATATCAACAACAGGCAAATCAAAAACAAACTTCTTTCTTGCTAAATAATTTAACCCCAAGAAATGAAAATGCCCAAACCGCATATGTCATAACCAATTTCATCATAAATCACAAAATTAAAGTAAGAAAGAAATCCATGCTATAGTTTCAAAGGAAATAGTTGATTATGAGACATATTTACTTTTTACTTTTGCTATCAACTTTTCTTTTGCATCTATGATGGTACAACACCCCTATATGATGTGTATTTTATATCCCTTTTCTGACAATTGTCCCAAGCTAAACAAATTTTGATGAAGGTTAGGAACATAAAAAAAACATCAGATATAAAATTGTGATTACCATCCTTCAATTGAATAGAAATTTTACATTTTCCTCAACTTGGTATTTTTGACTTATTGCCAAAAGTAACCTCTAACTGGATCGATTTATCTAACTCAGAAAATAACTCTTTTCTGTCACACATATGGTTACTACATCCAGTATCCAAGAACCATATATTCTCATATACAAGCAAAACATTACTCACCAGAAGTAAAGTTTTAGATTCAATAAAATTCTCACCATATTTTTCCGCAATGTTTTCCTGATTGCCATGATTGTTAGATTTCTTGTATCTGCAATCTGCAATCTTATGCCCATACTTTCCACAATTAAAGTAATGAAATAGAAATTTATCTTCTTTTTCATTATCTCTTATTCCTCGATTTGAGTAATTAACATGTCCTCTTCTTCTAGATCCTCCTCTTCCTCTTTCACGACTTCCACGACCTTTACTGAAACCTCATTCTCTTTTACTAGAGTCAGTCGTGTTAAAAGTGACTTGACTTTTCAAAGCCTCTTCTATTGGTGGTTCTGACTTTGCTTCAATTCTATCAATATGACTTTCTATCATACCTTTCAACTCTGCAATTGTGAACATTTTAGTATCATGTGATTCTTGAATTGAGGCCACCACATGAACATACTTCAATTGCATGGTTCGAAGAACTTTTTCATCCACAACATCATCTCCAATTTTATCTTCGTATAATCTCATTTTATTAACCAGATCTGTAAGACTAGAAAAATACTGCTCCACCGTCTCTGTAGAGGTCATATCGCATCGATCGTACAATCTTCGTAGCGACTGCAACTTTGAATTTTGTGCTCGATCAACTCCTTTGTATGAAAAATTCAAAATGTCCCACGCCTCCTTTGTTGATATAGCATTGGCTATCATGCCAAAAATTGTGTAATCAACACTTTGATGAATTTGTGCCAACGTAAGTTGATCTCGACGTTAAGAGTTTGCATCAGCTCCTTCCGGAAGACTCAGATCAAAAAACCTCCAAAGATTTTGAGCTCTTAAATGTGTGGACATCATTATCTGCCAATAATTATAATCGAGCTTCCCATCTAATTTGGGACTTGACCAAACAATATCAAAATTGTTTGTCATATTTTACTATTGAAATATAATTTGTGCTAGAAGATTGACTGATTCTGATACCAAATGTAAGATATATTTAATAATATATCTAAATAATTTTGTAGAAGAGGTTGAAGGAAGAGATAAATAACAATGAACTAAGATGAAATGATCGAAGATAACTGTTTATTGCTTTCTAAATTCATAGTTACAAACTCTAATGCATCCTATATTTATAGGAATAACAAATAACAACTTTACCACAAAATAAGCTACTGACCAAATAACAAAACCAATTATTTCTCCTATTTTTACAAAAGTGATTAATTCAAGCTAACAACCTTATTCTATTTTTACAAAAGTGATTGATTCAAACTAACAACCTTATTATACTAACTTGGTTTAATAATAATTTTATTATAACATTGCCTCCATTAAATCAAGTCGGAGAGATTAATCATTCCAATTACTTTCTTTAATTTGAGAAATGTCTTTATCTTTAACAGCTTTGTGAAAATATTTGCAACCTAACAATCACTTGAACAATACTTATTGTTGATTTGTTTCTTTACAACCAACTCCCGAATTTTGTGATACTTGATATTTTTGTGCTTGCTGCGACCATGAAAGATTGAATTCTTAGATAATGCCATTGTTGACTTATTATCACAGAAAATAGTTTAGGTGCATCTTGTTTGTGTTGTAGAAACTCCAAGATTTTCCTCGACCAAATTGCTTGAGTAGCACAATTTGCTGCTGCAATATACCTGCTTCTGTTGTTGAAAGTGCTACTATATATTGCTTCTTTGAAGACCAAGAAAGAATGTCTAAACCAAAATGAAAAGCAATTTGCTTGATCACTTCAAACTAATCTAGTACATGAGCATATGGTATCTTATTGCCATTGGAATCCTATAGGAGATTATAGTAAATAAGATTATGACTTCTTATTCTAACCTATGAGGATTTATTTGCTCCTTCATAGTCTTCATGGTTAGGGATAGACCTTTTCTTGCCCTTACCTTACTTACAATTGGAGTGGATTGAAGTAAGAGATAACCCTTTTTTCTCCCTCTCACCCTTGATTCGGACAAGGTAAAACATTTTTATATCCGTTGAATATGTAAATATATGTTCATGTTAAATAACTTTTGAGTATATTTAATATATCACAAATCATTTGTTATAGATAAATTACTTGATGAGTTAATTTAAATATTTTTATAGGTTTCAACATGTCTTTATTTTTCGTCTTCTTTAAAATTGAGGAGATTATAATCAAGCTTACCATCTAATTTGAGACTTGAAAAAACAATATTAAAATCATTTGTCATATTTTACTACTGAAAATATAATTCAAGCTAGAAGATTGACTAGCTCTAATACCAATTGTATATGAGGTTAAAGGAAGAAATAAACAACAGTGAACTAAGATGAATGAGTAGAATTGTTTATTGCTTATAGAATTCTTAGTTTCAAACTCTAATGCAACATCTATTTATAGGAATAAGAAATAACAACTTTACCATAAAATAAACTACTAATAAATAAAAAAATAATTATTTCTCCTATTTTTACGAAAGTGGTTAATTCAAGCCAACAAACTTATCCTATTTCTACAAAAATGATTGATTTAAGCTAACAACATTATCCTACATACTTGGTTTAATAGTAATTTTTTTATAACAGTTCCAACAAACATGGAATTGCATATCTATTATTGCATACATGGCCTTTATTAAGCATTTGTTGAGCGTCCATTGTATTAGGCAACTTTAAGATATGTTTCGTATCAGTGAAACAGGAATTTAAAATTTTCCTTCAAATTTGCACTTGTATTACCACCTGAATAGCTAGTTTATAGGTCCAACAAGAACCTCTTAGTCTCAATGCTCTCTTAAGATAGGAAGAGTTGTTGCTCAGATGTGTTGATATGAAATGAAAATAACACTACATTAAAATAACCTTTTGATTACATTTTTTGAGCTACGATTTGAAAATCTTAGCTAAAAGTCACCCCTTGGCTACGATAGTCCAAAATAATAGCCTATTGTAATAAAAACATTGGTGTCAAATGGTGTACGATTTTTTAAAAATTATTGGCAACATTTTACTCAATTTTGTAGCTAAATGTTTTTAGCCTATTGTAATAAAAATGTTGGAGTCAAATGGTGCGTAACGTTTTAAAAAGAATTGGAATATTTCATAGCTAAAAGTCATCCTTTGGCTACAATTTTCCAGAATTGTAGCCTATTGTAATAAAAACACGAGTGTCAAATGGTGCATAACTTTTTAAAAACTACCGGTGACGTTTTACTGAATTGCTAAATATTTTTTAGCTACAAAAAATATTTCGTAGCTAAAAGTCACCCTTTGGAAAATCGTAGCCTATTGCAATAAAAATGCTAGCGTCAAATGTTGTGTGACTTTTTAAAAATTATTGGCAATGTTTTACTCAATTTTGTAGCTAAATTCTTTTAGCTATGAAAAAATATTTCATAATTAAAAACATTTGACGATGTTTTTTTAACTTTTTTTGTAGCAAAGTATTTTTAGCTACAAAATACTTTTAGTAACTTAAACAAATAGGTTCCATAATATTAGATAAAAAAAATAAATTTCATAGTTAAAAATATTTGGATACAAAAATATATTCATAGCCAAAAGAAGAACAACAAAAGACATTAAAAATGACATTGTTTTATCGTTTTCTGCATATTGATAACCTAATTAAGAATCAGGGGGGCTTGGTTCATAGAGGACAATGACACTGAGAATGAGAATGAATATAGAGAGGAATGAGAATGGATATAGTCATTATAATTATGATGGTTGGTTAAGATGAAGGAATGATTACCATTACCATTGATGGTAGTTGGTTTGTTAAAATGTTGAGAAATAAAAATTTGTTTTATATCAAAACCAACCCAACACCCAATACTTACAAAAATATTAATATGCTTTCTCAAAACCCGCACCAAATGAACATAGGAATCATTCCCAGAGGAATGGAGGATTGCCCTAAACCAATGAGTGATAGGTTTACCTATTCAATGATAGGTTCTTACCAAACATAACTTTTCATTCCATACCCATACCTTTTTTTCATACCCACTAAACAAGCACCCCCTGAATCTTTATTTGATTAAGTTTTCTTTTCCTTCGTCGTTGTCTTCCAGCAGTTGAAGTGTTTGTTTCATCTTTTTCTAGTGTCTTCATCTTCATTTAGTGTGTTCATCCGTCTTCGTCTCCAGTGTTCGTCCATCTTTGCTTCATTGGGTTATCCTGAATATTGTTACTCTAACCTAATGGTTGAGAGATTAATAGGTATTTGTTTCTTTGGGTCTGCTGTGAATTAATTGTGTTGAACGGAACGATTTTGGAAAATTTCATCCGTAAAAGAATGTCTGCTAATTCTCTTTATGTCGTGGATAACGGTTCATTTACCTTTTTCCACCACTAAAAAACGTCTTCTTGTGTGTGAAGGAGTGGGACAGGGTAGTATGTCAAGTATCTATTGGCAAAAACGAAACAAGCCAAGAAGTGTAGTCTATTTGAAACTTTTTTTTTAGCAAAAATATTTGTACAAATTGTTTTTTTCCCATTTTTCTACAGCTAAATTTCAAGATATGTTACATGAGATTTTTTCCCCATTTGATAGATGATTTTGTCACAACAATTACAAACATACGCTCAGACCTCTCACGTTGTAGTAAGTAAGTAATTTAGAGATATATATTATTCTTGAGTTTGTTACTGGCGGCAAACGTTTCGATAGAATTGTAAGTTTCTTGTATCTTCTGGTCTATAGTAGTTTTTCCAGGAGACTAAAATACACCAGTGTGTGATCAACATTTTGCTTGTTTCTTGTCTCCAATTTTATACTCCTTATGCAATGGTAATTGGCACTTTTTCCTCACTTGATTTCATTTTATAAGTTCACCATGAAAGATTGCCAAAAAAATGAAGCTAGAAGGTACTTTCAATAGCTTATTGATGCAGTTTCACATTGTCATAGTAAGGGCATCTACCACAGAGATATGAAGGTAAAAAAATATTTTTAACTCTCAACTTACTTCCTTGATCACATGATTTGATGGTGCCACTGCTAATATGTGGTCATGTGGTGTTATCCTTTATGTTATAATGGCTAGATATCTTCTATTTGAAGGGACATACCTTCCGATCTTGTTCCAAAAGGTTGTTCTCTGAATAGTGTATATGTTATGGATTTGCTTTGTGAACTTATAATATCACAAGCAAACATACTTGAGGTTGTTCTATATTTTTGGCTTCTACTTATTGTTTCTATTAGTTAATATTTCTCATTATATAGGATGCTTTATGAGTATTAGCAAGGGCACTCGTTCGACTTTTCTAGGTACTTATGTCCTTTTTCTTATCTAAACTGCATATTGAGTTTTGGGAGATTTTTATTTAAAGCTTGCCAGTAACCTCTGTATTATTGTGTGATAGAAAAAGGGCCACAAAAGACTTTTCTCTTTCCTTTATCACTTCAATGAGAAACCTTTTCTTGTTTGGTTCAAATTTTTATGTTGTAAGCGTTTATAGTCTTAAAAGTAACTTTTGGAATTTCTAATGTTTCGTTTTGTTGGATTTAAGATAAACTGTGTAGAGTATACTTGTCCACTTTTGTTTTCTCACGAGGCAAAGGCATTGATAGATAAGATACTTGATCCCAATCCTAAAATTGTGAGTAATATCATTCACTTAATCAATGTAGTTGTAGGTATTGATTTCTGATCTTGAACTTATTATCACTAAATACAAAACTTTTCAATTGCCTAAATCAAATGCTCTAATGCAATTGATTTTATCCTCCATTTTCTTACTATCTTTATAAGGTTTTATACTTTTCGTGCTGCCTTATGAAGTCCATATATTTATGCCTTGAAATTGCTCCTTTTATCCTTTATTGTCATTTTCTTAACTAATGACTTAAATGGTATTGGAGCTAATGGCTATAGTTTGGAGCTAAAAGCTATAGTTTGCCATTGTTGGCGCTACAGATAGGTGTAAGTGGAGAGCGACATGGACAGTCTCAACGAGGACCTGATCTACATAGCATAAGAACAATACACATGGTAGTAGGGACCCAGTAAGATAAATTAGAATTAGACCCAAAGCAAGTAGTAGTCTCAGTGGGTAGAGTTCCAGTTATAACAATTCTCGTTCAAGAAGCATTGCTTGTCAGAGTTATGGTAGAGTCTATTAGGGACCTTATTATATTCCTCTTGGTGCTTGCTTTCGATGTGGTCATTTTAGGAATTTGGCTAGATAGTGCCCTAATTCTGGGTTTCAAAGAAAATTTTCTCAAGGTTCTTATGCTAGTATGGTACAACCAGTACATCAAATTCAACCTCAGCATCAAGAGCAGTACTAAAGTAAATCTTATATTGTAGACTAGTAGGGTCGTGGATCATGAGGTAGGTTTGGGGATAGATTCCAACCTAGGGGTAGGTTTGGTACTTAGAGGTTTTGGGCAGGCATCGACCTCTCAACAGTCAGGAAGAGGACAAGCTCAGGTGTTCACCCTTACCTCGCAAGATGCTCAGACCTCTAATGTAGTTGTAACAGGTACTGTATCGGTTGTCATATTGATGCTGGAGTTTTATTTGACCAAGGTGCTACTCATTCGTTTATATCTCCTAAGTTTACGTCTAGGATTGGTTGGAAAGAAACTAGATTAGTAACTCCTTTATAAGTAGCTATCCCTTTGGTAAATCCCTGAATATTGATATAATATTTCTTTCTTGTTTAGTATTAATTGAGGGTAGAGAATTAGTGGCTAATTTAGTATTGTTAGATGTGATGGACTTTGATGTGATTTTGGGTTTAGATTGGTTGTCACAACATTTTACTACCTTGGAATGTTTGGAGAAGATAGTAATTTTTAGGTTTTTTAATGATGTTGAATTCTGGTTTAGAGGGGATAAAGGGAAGCTCCTCAAAACCTTATATCTACCATTACTGTTAAAAAGATGCTCTGATAAGGGTGTCAAGGGTAATACTTTAAAAGAAGAAGGTTCAGTTGATGCGGTCCTAATTATATGTGAATTTCCTGACGTGTTTCCTGAGGAGTTGTTGGGTTTTCCACCAGAGAGAGAGATTGAAGTTTGTATTGATGTAGTGCCGGGTACAACTCTTATCACGATTCCACCTTATAGGATGAATCCTGTGGAGTTAAAGGAGCTTAAGGAGAAATTACAGGAATTATTAGGTAGGATATTTATCAAACCTAGTACTTCTCTATAAGGTGCACCGGTATTATTTGTAAAGAATAAGGATGATAGCCTTAGACTTTATATTAATTACAGAGAACTGAATAAAGTGACGATTAAGAAAAAGTATCCATTTCCAAGAACCAATGATTTATTTGACCAACTTTAAGGGGCCAAATGTTTTTCTAAGAATGATTTGAGGTCTGATTATCATCAGTTGAGAATCATAGGAGAAGATGTTCCAAAAACTGCTTTCCGTACTAGGTATGACCATTATGAATTTTTGGTAATGTCCTTTGGGTTGACTAATAGTCTTGTAGCCTTTATGGATTTGATGAATAGGGTGTTTAGAATTTTTTTTTGATAGGATTGTTATTGTATTCATTGATGATATTTTGATTTATTCTAAGAGTGAAGAAGAACATGCCGTATATCTGAGAATGATTTTGCAGACTTTGAGAAAGCATCAGTTGTATGCTAATTTTCTAAGTGTGAAATTTTGTTAGATCAAGTAGTCTTCTTGGGACACATAGTATGTAAAGATGACATCCAAGTGGATCCTAAGAAGATTGAGGCTATCACAAAATGGCCAAGAAATACTACTGTTACTGAGGTTCGAAGTTTCTTAGGTTTAGCGGGCAATTATCGGAGATATGTCCATGATTTCTCTCGAATAGCTGCACCTTTGACTAAGTTAACTTAGAAGAATGCTAAATTTGTCTGGTTAGGCGTGTGAGGATAGTTTCTAGCAACTTAAGGATAGGTTAACATCAACTCTAGTGTTGACCTTACCTTCAAGATTAGATCGATTTACACTGTATTGTGATGCTTCTAGGATTGGGTTGGGTTGTGTGCTTATACAACACAGACGAATAGTGGCTTATGCTTCCCAACAACTAAAAAAGAATGAACAGAACTATCGTACAAATGAATTGGAAATGGCAACTGTAGTGTTTACACTTAAGATTTGGAGACATTATTTGTATGGTGCGACTTATGATATCTATACTAATCATAAAAGTTTGAAGTACATTTTTCAACAAATGGATCTAAACCTGAGGCAACGAAGATGGATAGAGCTTTTAAAAGATTATGATTGTTTTATTTTGTATCATCCACGTAAAGCTAATGTAGAAGCTGATGCTTTAAGTAGAAAATCATCTGGTAGTCTTTCTCATATCAACTCTAAAGGAGAACCTTAATTAAAGATTTAGTTGACCAAGGATTACAATAAAAGGTATCAAGATTAAGATGTTTTTGGAGAGAGTCAAGGTTACTGACATGACCCTATCCTTATCCGGACTAAGCGACCTGCCCGGCACTCCATGAAAACCCTCAAGTTGATATTTTAATCCCAATAGAAGCATCTCCATGAAGCCAATCCTCATTCCCTTTATCTTTAAAAATACCTTGACGTACATTTAAACATAAGTGGTGGAGTTTATTTTGATAAGTCCTTTAAAAGTTTATTTTTTGACAGCATGATGGCGGTATTTTTGACAAACCCAAATTTTCAAATCCTGTAAAACTTTCAAAGCACTTCTATAATCAATCACATACATACTCCACTATGAACTAAGGACTTTAAAGTCCATTCAGAAGTCATCTCAAAATAGTTTCCTACATTCATGCAGTCAAGTATTCGTTACAAAACGGTTTATACAAGAACCATATGTGTACAAGATTGTTTATACAAAACCATGCCTCTACAAGGCACGTTCATATGCGGAAAATAATTATAATATGTACAATGCAAAATGCCTACACAACAACACTTATGTTGGAGTCCTAACTTCCCAAGTCTCTAAGCGAGTACCTGGGAGGTTATTTTAAAAACAAAGGAGAGTGTGAGCTAAACGAGCTCAGTGAGTGTTATGGCTTGCATTT
>JANIMX020000286.1:6602413-6613002 GCA_024582655.2 Erythroxylum kunthianum | reverse complement strand
TTTAATTAAAATAAACTATTATTATCTCATATTTATAGATAATGTCAAAATTATTAGTTATCACGTTCACTTAACAACAACATACAACAACAACAACAACAACAACAACAACAACAACAATAACAACTAGCATAATGCACCACTAAAAAGTGCTTCTAGCACTCTCACCGTCTAAAATAGAAAAAGAGTCCTTCATTCCTCTTAAGACATCTTGTTTCTCTTTCAGTGGTTTAAGGGTGAAAGATAAAATACTCCTATCCATTCTGTATGCTATTGTTGTGTAGATCAACATGTTAAATAGTGATGGATGCTTCTGGTATCTGTTATTGGCTTCAAATTCAGAGAATATTAGGTGAATGTATGTTAAGATTTAGATCTCTAAATTGGTTGTATGTGGCAAACTTATTATACACAACACTCACTGACAAATATGTGCTGTAACGAATTTAAATCGGAAGAATAAAAAAAAGAGAGGAGATACTTGACTCGGACCCTTTAGCATTGCAATTGCATTACCATTAGCATTAGCATTAGCTCACTCACTTCCCTACTTGACTCGGACCCTTTAGCATTGCAATTGCATTACCATTAGCATTAGCTCACTCACTTCCCTACTTGACTCGGACCCTTTAGCATTGCAATTGCATTACCATTAGCATTGGCTTACTCACTTCCCTACTCGTATATCCGATGTTTAAGATAATAAAAAAGCAGTTTGTGCTTAATTAATTGTAGCAGCAACCGGTTTTGCAAGTTAACAATTATCACTGAAAAATGACAAAGCAACACGTAAAACAGGTTGGGATGACGGGGCGTTCCAATTATTAATTTTTTATTTATTTAAAAGATGACTGTTATAAAAAAGACAAAGTAAAGCAAGGAAGGGAAGTGGTCGGGCGGAAAGACTTGAGGGGACGGCAATCTAGTAAAAATATATTGTTGAATTAGGACAGAGATCCGATCCGAGTCCGACACGAACAAACACCCCACTCTACCTGTTGTTTCATGTGCTGTCTTAGGTCTCTCTCTCATCTACCTGTTGTTTCATGTGCTGTCTTCGGTCTCTCTCTCAGCCAATGCAAGTTTTGAACCAACATGCTTGATTGCAAGTTTAGATTAGAAGCAATGACTCTTGCACTGACCGACTAACTTGTCCATTCTAAAACCCAAAGCATCTCTCTTTTTCCATCCAACAACACACACAAGCAATGCCCCCTTAACTCAACTAAAAAGAAAGTTTCCTCCACCGACTTCAAGCATCAGCTAATTAACCCCTTCCCCTCTCTTCTTCTTTCACACCATTAATAATATCCATGGCAGAGTAAGCTTCGTTTATATTTTTATATTCTTTCTTCCTTTCCCTATATGGAGCTCATGTCTCTTTTTTTGTTTTCGTTCCAAACAAATCTCAGATCTCCCAAGGAATCTTCATCCTCCTCAACAACCAGCGTTCATGTCACAGCTCTTGACGGTCTGGTGAACGTCAACTCACTTTTCACTATCGCCGTCTTTGTAGGCCTCTCTCTCACCACTCCAAACCAGCACAGCCTTGAGAACCGCTCCGCTTGCGACGCTGGTATAGATGTTGTAAAGAAGCTGCTTGTCTTCGAGGTTGTGTCCTTTAGCTTCTTCCTATTCTCTTCTCTGGTGGCTCAGGGCCTCAAACTCGCCATCAATTTGCTCAACAGTAAAGACGTGAACGAGGCGTTTCGTGCGCACATCAATCTCAAGGTGTTGAGGCTGGGGATGCTTGGTTCTGCTGTTGGGTCGATTATGGGTTGCATTTTCCTGGTGTTGTCAATGGTCAATGTAATTGAAATTCGCTTGGGGTTGCTGTCTTGTGGGAGTAAGAGTGCTGTTCATTCCGTTTCAGCTTTGGTCCTCTTGGTTTCCTCTGCTCTCATTGTTTATATTTCCACTGTTATTTATGCTTTTATGCACTGATCATGCGAGTTATAAAGTGAAATTCTTACAAATTACAAATGAACTATAACATTTCTAATCTTTGGTGGCTAGATTGGGTGGAGATTTTTGGTTCTTTCGATTAATTCTACATGCTATTGCCATCTGGCTAAGATTGCTTAATTTTCCCTCTTGTTTTTACTTGACTAATGACAATTTACCGACTCAGTACAAATTCACCTTGTTTGGATCAACTTAGTTGTATTCGAGATTATATTTGAGGGGCATGCTCATAATTTGCTAAATAACTTGATTAGTCTTAGTTGGGTTATTGCTCACATTTGGTGAAACTTGGAAAAGCATGCTGGTGCTGTTGGTTCATTCCTTATTCCTCATTGGTTGAATTTAAGAACTACCGTCACTTCATCCGGATATTACTTAGGTAAGATAACTAGCTAGCTCCTTTTAAATCTGGTCAGAGTTTCCATCAAGACTTAGGAATTTCTATTGTAGCTTTAATGTATGGCATTTTGTTTTCCTAATGCGTAGAACCTTGCTGCTACTTTTAAGTGATTCTCGAGTTCATCATTTTTTGCCGGTCAATGTCAATGTTAGACCATTGTTTTCTAATACAGAGTTTGTTATGTTAGGATGGTAGTCATGCTACATTGGAAAGCTGCTTTTGAATCATGAATGAGAATTTGTATTAATATGTTATACCAACCCGATTACAGTTCCCTGTCTATGAAGTAAATGATGTGATCTGGAAAATGTTTTCATTTTCTACCTGTGCTGCGTTGCATCAGCATCTGTTATGAAAGTTCGTGACTTTTTAGTTATTTCAATTTTTTCTTTAGCACATTGTCGTTTACCAGCAAACTATATCTTTATCCATCCTTACCCCTTTAAAGAGTCAACTTCAGTTTATAGTGACATGGACAATTCTTCAGTTTCTGTTCAAGGTGGCAAACCTCTTCATCAGAGATTCTGGTTAACAACTTGTTCTGAAGCAGAATGAAGTTTCCTGTTTTTTCTACTTAGATGACTCTATTTGAGGTTGAGGGTGTAGCATTGTGGTTAGCACTTTCTCTTCATAATTAAAAGGTCATGGGTTCAATTTTTCATTTGGATGAGAAGGGAGTTGGAGAGGGGATGGTTACTCCTTGTATAACCTAATTTAAATTTTGTGATGCACAAGAAAGGTGCCTACTATTCCGTTCTGTTAAATTTTCAACTTTTGTGGTGGGGACTTAGAACATGGGAATTCGATAGAGGCTTACTCTTTGAAACTTTTCTAGTGTTCAAGTCTATTTTTATTGAGGCATACCCTAAATCTTTCATTATCACATTGGCTTTTCCTTGAGTTAATTGTCTAGCATAACTTTGAATGTTGTTAAATCTTCACTTGGCAGCCCTGTTTGTTTGATTGAAACACTTCGTATCTTATATACTCTGCTGAACTGGTACTATTACTCTTGAAGGCGTTGGGTTGAAAGCATACAGTGTTTTACTCGATGCATGAGGAAGATGGTTAGAAAATAAGGTGCAGCAGCCATATCTTAATGGGCTTGTATACTTCTTCGTTTGTTTATGTTTACTAATTTCGGGTGCAGAGCTTGAGCTCTTAGATGTTGGATGCACCATTCCTCTAATTCTTTTATATAGAATTCATATACTCTAAAAAAATTTTCTTTTTCGCCTCCACATTTCTTATTGAAACTTTGTATTATTTCATATCTAATAAACTAAATTTTTGATTCGTTAAATATTTATTTATGTTAACACCAAGATATAATTTAGCTGATAGCCGATTACGGCAATTAGCTTATTCAATTATTTATCCAAAAGCAATGGCTGAACCAAGATTAATTGGAATAGGAAGAGCTGATAACTAGTAGCTAGTCGAGGAAATTTAGTCGATACAGATTTAGCCGATGCAGAATTAGTTGAATGTGACCAAGTCAAAGTGCGGTAACAACTTGCCTCAAATTTTGGGATAAAAGATTGGAATGAGCTCCCGAATTTGAAAGATATGTAAGTAGGATGAGATCTCAAATTTGAAGGATATGCAGATATGATAAGATTTTGGATAATTCGTTCAAATTTGAAGCTTTGAAGATTAGATAAGATAGATGTTAAGTTATTATGAAACTCTTCTAAAGTTTAAATTTTTGTAAAACTGTTGCAAATATTAGATAGTTATTTGTATAAATACGATACTTGAATGTAAACTAAATTGTAGCATATAAATACCAAGTGTAAATACAATGAGAGGCCCCTCCTCCCAACACAATCAATCAAATTCTTATTTCTTCAATTACTTCAGCTTTAGTTTTTTCTTAGTTTAATTTAGCTCTCAATCGCTCTTCAAACCATACGCTTTTTGGAGTAGTTTGGGAACCCACAGGTTAGGAGACAAAATATCTCTCCTAGCTCTATCGACTGATTTGGAAATCAGTGTTATCAACCTTAGCCGATACAACGGCTGATCTGAAATATTTTTGACGATAACAATTTAAAAAACATAAAAAAACATGAATTACAATTTATTATAGGCATTTGAGAGCATATCAAGTGTGCATTCAAAAGATAATAACTACTAGTTCTCTCGTTATAAAAAATACAAATCATTGAAAACAAAAATTATATATCCCTATATTCTAAAAAAAATGAAATTATTAAGTCGTCAATATTCATTTGTGTCATACGAGCCATCGACTACAACCCTCAAGTCATTGATTAAAAAGTGTTTATATGCCTGCAGACGTATAATTACATGAGTTTATAAAGGAATTTAACTTTTAATGGATAAAAATGTTTTCCTACTTTAATTATTATAAATTATCTTTAATTTTATTTTTAAAATTGTAAAAAGTTGATCATGTTAAGAAACAAAAGAAAATAAGATTGAGAGTAGCTACCATTTATTTCCAACCATTTTTATGATCTTTTGTAAAGAAATGGAGTGCTAATGACTACGGTAAATATTAAACGCATGAAGATATCTTTGTAAGGATTAATTATGAAGATACAAGAAAATGAGATTGTTCAAGATGAATAAGATGTATCGTCAAGATTAATCACTTTTTTTACATGTTATTGAAGATGAAATATGCTTAATTCATGAAGAATAAGTCTTGGAGAATGTTTAGTAATGTTCACTTGTTTTGAGTTAAATAGAGTCCAATTCGCATAATTAAGATGTGTTTAAGGGCTTTAGTTTGTTGTCTTATTGGTTAGCATGTTTTATTGTAATTGGGCTATAACTTAATTATAAATTCCAAATCATGTTAGTATTGTTTTACATTTGTTTTTTATTTTCCTATTTGGGATAGGACTTATTACGAGGTTAATTTCTAATCTGATTAGGATTTTTTTGTGAAATTAAGGGTATTAATTAAAATAGGATTATTAGAGTCCTAATTGAAGTATTATTAGTAATTAGTGTCTGAAACTTTGTTATACTTGATAAGGAATGTTCCTTTAAGATTGTAATTTTCTTTTTCTTTTAAGATTATAGTTTACTTTACTTAAGAGTTGAAGTTGATAAGGTAACGGATGATGGTCTTTAGAACCTTAGATAGCTCCTTATATTCCTCTAGCCTTGGCATCTAAGGATAAACCTAGATAGAATAAAAAAAGTAAGCATTCCATTATGGGTTAATATGTACAATGTACCGTTAGAGTCTTGGTTGACAAAAGGCTTAAACATGCCCTTTAGCTTTTTTGAGAAGCCTTTATGCATGGATCAAAACATGAAAAAAAAGATTTGGTTTTATGAGAATGTGTATTGGTGTTGAAATGGCCAAGGAGTTACTTGCATCCATTCTTATAATAAGGCTAGGAGAAAATAATATAATGTATGAAGAATCAATATTGGTGACTTATAATTGGAAACCATCCCTCAAAATTTAAGACAAACAATGGAGACTAACAGGAAAATTGTTCAAAAGGGGAGACTATTGTGAATTAATAGGACTAGAGGACATAGGTGAAGAAATAGAATCAATAGTGAACTGATTGAGAGGCTAAAATAAACTATTGGTGAGAAAGTAGAGCCTACAAAGGGAGGAAATCGAAACCTTGGTCAAAATGTTCAAGATAATATAAACAAAGAGTTGAACTCTTTGAGAAAGGAGAGGATAAATGTGATAACCTGGGTGAGAAGCTACTTAAATCTCCACAAAAGTGGGATGATGATGAGCTGTATCTTGAGTTGACTATTAGTGACTTAATGGGAAGTATAAAAAAAAGAGTTGCAAAGTGTGAAGAATAAAAGAGCATAAAAGAGTAATAGGAGCAAAAGCACTAAAGGTAAATCCTTTCCCAAATGACTCTGCTTATATGGAATGTTCATGGAATGAATTGTCCTACTAATCTACAAGCGTTAAGGGATTTTGTCAATGGGGAGCAGCCTATGTTCTTGGGCCTTTTGAAAACCAAAATTAGACATAAGAATATGAATAAGTTGAGATTTTTTTTTGGCTCCAATTAGAGTTTTATCTCAAACCATCAACATCACTTTTTTGGGAGAATTATAATAGCATACAATAATAAGCTTGTAGAGGTGGAGGAACTAGGATATTATCATCAAGCAATTCATATAGGTATTCACTTTCTAATAGAAGACTGCAAGGTAATTTTCTATATATGTTTAGGGTTCAAACCTCTACTTTTAAAGGAAGTTGCTTTAGGAAAGATTGTAGTGTTTTTAAATTAAAGTGAATGATCCTTGGCTAGTATGTGGAGATTTCATTGCTACCTTATTTAGGTCAAAGCTGAAGGATATTCTAGCTTAAGGACCTTCACTACTGACTTCAAATAATATATGGAAGAGTTAAAGGACCTAAGTTATGAGGTGTATAGATTTTCATGGTGTAACAAATAGGTTTCTAGTTGTTTCCTTAATAAAATGTTAGATAGGGCTATGGTAAGCCTTGTATAGTTAACCAAATTCCTTGAGAGTAAAGCAAGGTTTATGGAACCACCAGACCATAATCCTATCAAGGTTATGGACTTGTTTCAAAAGGTAAATAGGAAGATCGCTTTTAGATTTAATAAATTTCTTGCTTTTAATGAACAATTCCTAGGTGCAATTCTAAACGGTTTGAAAATCAATATACAAGGCTCCAAACAATTTGTTTGTATGTATAAGCTAAAACGTATTAAGTAGGAATTGAAGAGTTTAAATGCCAAAAGGGGTCCCAATACAAAACAAGGGATTACAAAAGTTATAAAGAAGCTACTAATAGTCCAATAAAGGCTTGCAAATAATCCTGATAACAGTAGGTTGTTAATGAAGTAAAAGTAAGCTCTGATATACTACTTAAGTAAAGAGGAGGTCCTTGGCTCTTTACTAAAGCAAAGATCCATAGTTAGCTGCCTAAAGGATGGGGATAAATATACAAAATTCTTCTTCAATTCAATCGTGGATAAGAGGAATTCTAACAAAATTTGCTCTATTGTCTCTCAAAATGGCTCTTTGGTTACCAACCAAGAAGAGCTACTAAATGAGGCAACGACGTTCTTTAAGAATTCAATTGGATCAAGCTCACTAAGTAACTCTTCTATGGAGATTCTTGAGTCCTTCATTAATATTATAATTTTTTGGGAAGAAGTTATACTTCTCACTAAACTAGTGGAAGATCATGAACTAAAGGAAACAATATTTAGGATGAATAAAGATAAATCCTCTAGCCCTAATTGTTTGAATGGTTTTTTCTTCCAAAAAGCTTAGGCATAAGTAGGCTCTATAGTTACACAAGCAGTTAAGGAATTCTTCTTTAAGGTGGTTCTTTTAAAAGAGATAAACAAAACATTCCTTTGTTTGGCTCCTAATATCCGCAGTGCTTCATCATTTGGTGAATTCAGGACAATTACAAGTAGCAATTTTCTCTACAAGATAATTGCAAACATTATGGCTAATAGAATGAAAGAGGTGCTCCAATCTATCATTAGTGATAACCAAGGTGCTTTTCTCAAAGGAAGGCTAATAGAGGATAATATCCTCTTTACTCAAGAGCTTATAAATAGTTACTCTAGGAAAAATTCTCCAAAAAATTGTGCTATTACAACAATGCTTTAAATTGTGTAAGTTAGGATTTCATCTCTAATCTAGTTAAGGTTTTTGGCTTTTTTGGAGAGGGAATTGGATTAATGCTTGAATCATTTCCACTTCTTTCAGTGTCTTGATTAATGGAACTCCCTCAAAACTTTTTAAGGGAGCTTGGGGGATTAGACTAGGAGACCTCTATCTCCTTATATTTTTATCCTTTGAATAGAGGCCCTAACTCTCCTTTTGAAGTACAATACTATGAGGAGTGATAATTATAATAACCATATCAAATGCAAAAGACTTAAGCTAATAAGTTTACATTTTGCAGATGATTTACTTCCCTTCTTTAAGGTTGAGGCCAAGCCAATTGAAGTATTACTAAAGATATTAAAGCAATTTAGAGAGCTATCAAGGTTTGGCATAAACTACCAAAAACTCCACATCATCTTCGCCTCTAGTTCAATTGATAATGCGGAAAGGCTTAGTTCTTTAACAAGAATGCCTATTAAGTCCCCAACTTTGATGTACTTAGAGTTGAATTTGGCCACAAGAATATTACATTTTAAATAATGCTTATCTTTGATTGAAAATTTAAAAAAAAAAAGCTTAGTGAGTTGGGCAAACAAGGAGTTTTCTTTAGGAGGTAAGCTTTAACTTTTGAAATTAGTGGTTAATTTTATTCATATCTATTGGAGTGCTCATATTTTCTTATCCAAAGTTCTAATTAAGACAATTGAGGGGATGATGAGGAAATTCTTATGGGATAAAATGAATGCTAGTAAATTCAAGGCAAAGGTTAAGTGGTTTGAGGAGTGTAAAACCATTAAAGAGAGTGGATTAGGGATCATTCCAATAAGTGTAACTAACAAAGCATTAATGATTTAGAGATTTTGGAAAGTGTTAGTAGACAAGGAATCGTTATGGACGAAATGGATGCATAGTTACATTTTAAAGGGAGATAGCATTTAGAGACTCTCCAATAAAGTTATTCATTATTGGTTAATTACTCAATTATTGAAGATGAGAAGATTTTTAGAGGGCAATATAAGATGTAGGATGTGGGTTAGTACTATAGGGTTTCTATAGTATGATAATTATAAAGTTCATAGAGCACTAATTAAATATACAAGTTGTACAAGTTATGGATGAGATTCCTAAATAGGCTAAGAGTTGTAAGTGGATAAGGATGGACAATAGGTCAATTTTTCAAGGGAAATATGTCACCTAATCCCTCAAATTTCTCCTAAATGTATGGAACAATCAATTAAAGGGCAATTTCATAAATAAATCATATAGGGGCTGGTTAAGACCTATAGGCTAAAAGGTAGCTTAGTTCTAGCTTATTTGGAACAAAAATCTGTTGCCTCAAATTTCCTTCCTCATGTGGATGGTGAATAAGGAAAATTTTAACATAAAGGACAAACTCCCCTTTCTCCACAATCTAGACAGATGTCCTATGTAATGATTCAACTGAAACACAAGCTTATCTTTTCTTTAAATGTAAGTTCTCTATGATTATTTGGAAGCATGTTAAAGAACTCATATGTTGGAGAATTCACCCAAATAGCTAGTTGGATATTCTACCGTGGCTTCATAATAACAAGGGCATTAACAAAGGTACATTGGTAGCCTACTTAATTGCTCTTGGGAACTATCTACAGGTCATTTGGAAAGAAAGAAATGCTAGGAGGTTTAAGCTAAAGGAGTTGAATTCAGGGATTATTATCGAGATCGCACTAGCAGAATCAGGGAGCAACTAATTATGTGTAAATATTCTAAGCTTTTAAGTGATAGTATCTTAAGAGTGTGGAGAATTAACTAGTAGCTACTATGTCCTCATTCTCATACAACTTTTTGAGCCTATAAAAATCATAAAGGTAGCATATGTGAAGCTAGCATGCATTAGATTGAAGTAAGGAAAGTGATTGAAATTCCCAGTTATAGAAGATGTGGCATGCAACATTAGATACCTATGGAAGAGCAAAGAAAACAATCAGATAAAGGAAAGAAAGGAGCACAAAAAATAGAAGACGTCTAAATAACGTTTCGCACGGAGAGTAAATTTCATGGACATGTGGTGCACTATGCTGTTAGAGTAGTGGTGCACTATGCTGTTGTAGTAGTGGTGCCCTAAAGGCAATCACCTTTGGCGTCAATCGTACAGACTAAGGCACATTTCCTTTATTCGATGTTCATCATATGATAAATGGATATGATCCTACATCAAATTCAGGAAGTCCCTGATACGAAACATAGTATGAAGGAAATTATGATGCGATCATAATAAAGAGATTCCTATCATGTGCAATTATGTTTGTATCTAAATTTTCCCTAGTCATAGGATTAATGAGACAGGACATCATTACTTCGGACAGACTAGCACATATTATACTCCGTGATTGGATCATGCAGTGGATATCATAAACTATAGACATAAGATATTTAGAGTTAGTAAGTGGATTCTTACTAAGTGTAGTAAGTACATTGGATGACCTACTATGAAATTATCACATGGACGATTTAATTGTCAGTGATAATCTCATCATAGCAATGATGCAAGTATCTTTAGATTTGAGGTACTCAAGGATATATTGGATACGCATCCTATACTTTGACTTCATTCCTTGTTGCC
>JANIMX020000286.1:6579349-6589973 GCA_024582655.2 Erythroxylum kunthianum | reverse complement strand
GTACTCCAAACCAAGTGGGGTATAACAATAAGGTGAAAGGGAAAATTGCACGGCAATTGTCTATGGGAAGGTTCGTGAGCTGGTACAAGACGAGCGCGGGTTCGTTCGTCAAACCACTTACTTTTCGGTCAATTGGGGGTCATGATGTGTTGTTAGATACCGCTCATGACTTGCTTGGATTAAGTGTTACTCCAAGTGGCCAACATAACCTGGAACTTAATGGGTCACACGCATAAGAGTGACTCGGGGAATATGTAAAATAGTTTTGGATACAAATCCATTATTTGGAGAGCAGTTGAATTAATTGGATCTCGATGAAATCGTGACATCAATATTATTGAAAAGGGTCTCCGGTATTTTTCCACACTTAGAACCTAGTAGGATCGACCCAAGTATAATTGGGATATCTCAGTAATATACATATGTATGTTTACTTGTATAATGTATAAAGTATATATATGTATGTTAAACGTGGAAGCTTGAGAGAGGTCTTGCAAAAAATTGTTTTAATTGTCATTAAATGATAAAATAAAAAAAAAGATGATCATCGTTTGGTGAGAGTAAGAAGAACATGAGAAAACTGTTTTCTCTCTGATCACACAAGCTTCTTCGATTAATTGTTTTAGAAACAATTAAAAGCTTGGCAAGCAAGCTTCTCCTCTTGATCATCGTTACTCGGTTTTTCAGAAACCAAGGTTCTTCGCTCATCACCTCTCCTCACTCTCTCGGCAATATCAACCAAAAAGGAACAAAGGGTTGGTTCTTTAGTTTTTCTCTTACTCTTAATCGTTATTGCTTTCTAAAGATAAAGGAAGAGGGTTAGCACCTTCACCTTTATCCGGATCATTTCTAAGTCGAAAGGGTTTTAATTTGGTTTCATTCTCCGATCTCTGCGTGGATACCGTTAAAAACGGTCTACATTGATCGTTCTGATTTGCGACAATCCGATGAAGCGACGATCGAAGAACGGAGGAGACGGCACATATCATACTTAATTTGAGAAATCATCTATATGTTGTGAACATATTGAATTGAATGTGAATTGGAAATTTCTGTTTGTGTTTAATTGGTATTTGACTTGTATCGGCACAAAGATCTTGGCGTCGGAAAGGTCCCGGGAATAAATTTTTATTTTCCGCACCGCCGGACATGCATGTTTGCCCCGAAATGGAGTACCTGAATCTAGTATCAAATGGATGGCCTTTTATATGTGGGGTAGAAAAGGGTGGACACAGTTGGTTATATTCTTGGGCCTGATTTATTTATGGACTAGCATATTGTATACATTTCATCCTCTTTTATTGGCAATGCAATATTATTTAGATTTTCAGAATAATATAATTGGCAACTCACTTAATAGGAACCATATGGTTAAAGATGCAACATTTGAATTTAATTTGAATTTGAAAAAAAGGGTCAAATTTGACCTTAATATTTTCACCAGAATTCAATTTAAGCTCAAACATTTTGACATGTTTACAATGAACCCTAAAGTTTCACAATCATTCAATTTAAACCCCATCTTTTTGGATATAAAAATATATCTGATATATTTTTGTAGGACCTATCCTATATGGCAAATGGGACAGAAAAAATTTAAAAATATTCTTTCTAACCTCTCTCTCTCTCTCTCCCAAACTTCCTTGTAGGCAAGTATTGTCATCCATCGCAAAGAAGCTTTTCTTCCAAATACTCGTACTTAGATACATTAACCTAATGTCGTTGGAATTACTGAGGTTCTATTTGGAAACTATAAATCACATTGTACGAGGGGTACATTAATTTAATTCAAAATTTTAACGAATATGGAGAACTACCTTCCATAGGGTTGAAAATTATACTAGAATTTGAGGTTGAGCCCCTAACAAATAGAAATCGTGAACTTAATGAATGCAGTCTAGAGTTCATATTCTAGTAACTTGATCAAGTTAGTCAATAGCTTTGCTCTTTCATGAGCAAGGAAAATATACAAACATATGTAAATTAAGGCTAAAACATACTCCTATCAAGGCATGACACTTTCGTACAAGTTGTATATATATAAATGATTAATGTGTCAATCCCTCGTTTTCCTTGTCAGTAGGCATATGAGGGTTCCATTTAACTAAACATCTCTCACCTTAAGCATGACTTTTGTATAAGAATTAAGTGGCTTTTCTGAACTTGATGTAATAGTGCTGAACTTGCGAACCAAGATCTTAAAACATGGCTAAGATATTATATATAGACCCGAAAGAATGAAGGGTCCAACAACAAGCCATCCTAATAACTGCAAGATTATTGTGACACCATATCACCTCATCCCAAGACAAATTATCTTGGTTAGACTATAGCAGCAAACTTCTGTACTATTCAATACAACTATTAAGGTTACAGTTTGCACGATTGGTTAATAAACAAACATAAAATGAGGAATATGCAGTATCACCTGAAAATTCACTACAATTCTGACATTTCTTTGTCATTTTATTTATCAATCTGTAGAGAACTGGACTTAGAAAAGAAAATTGAAAGTTTTGGGTGGACTAAATGCATATTCCTCATTCAATGCTGAACTTAATCAATCTGTAGAGAACGGAGTTGTAATCCATTAAACTATGGAATTTCTGCATTCTAATTGACTTTGGCTTACATGCAGGCTCCAGACAAGCTGTAGTCTCCTACCTCTAGAGGTAGGATTGCCATAGTATCTTCTTCAAGAATTAGGGAAAGATACCCAGAATGCATCAGTTCAGCAACTGAGGGAAAAAAATAAATGTACAACATTTAATGTCAGCAATATTCTCATAAACATAAAGAAGAAAGTTTCTATGTCAACAATTGATACCCTACATGTATCAACGGATATTGTATCTAAGATGAGCTCGAATCAAGGTTACATACCAGAAGACCTTTGGAGACGAAATGTGGTCAAAGAATGAGATAAATGAATTTGGGCCTTGGAAGCTGGAAAATCACAGAATAAGAGGACGAAGGGGAGCACTCATTTTTATCACATGAATATACAGTTCAGACATAAAAAGGTTAAGAAAATAGAAAGATCTACTAGTAATGACGCAACCAGTAATTTGACGTATACCCCTTTACTTAGTTTCTGCAGGTGTCACTGAAGTTGAAATCTTTAGTTTCTGCATCTTCCTTCCAAATCAAATGGCATAACCAATTTGCTAGATTAACCCTAAGGACAATTTGTCAAGGCCACCCGGGTAGTGGACAAACGTTCAAGTCTGGCTCTAGGAAAGCAGTAATAAGAGTCACTTGCATCTGAAAAGTCAGAATTCACACCCCAGAAGCCATAATAATCCACAGAAGTGACTCTTCATCCAGTATTCTCCATGAAGTTGATGCATTGCCTAGGCTATCAATATGATCCAAGTGATTAAGAAAAGGTTATAACAATTTATGTTGCCCCAGTTGTATGCACACCTAAAGAATGTGATTAAAATTCAAAAGAAACACTATCAAAATAAAAGAGAGAATAAGCTTACCAAGATGGGGAAATGAAAAGTATACAACGATCAAGCAAAGAAGTAGGAAGAAGCATTAGCAGAATTTGGATGATAATTGCCATGAAATTAACAAAAATCATAGTAGAAACTATTTTTCTTCAATCAAAGCATTGCTAATTTTCACAAGTCAGATACATTTTTAAAAACGAGTAAGATGAGCACCTATAGCATATCTACAGTAACCATTTTCAGCTGCCATAGCATATCCACATTCTTAAAGGGATTAAGATTCAGCCCTTCATCATCCTAATTGACCGTCAACCAAACATGGCTGTTGATAAGAAATGTTAAATCTATGTCGAACACTGGGATTTTCTGTTGGGATATGAGCCATAGTTACCTACAAAAAATTCTCATGGACCTTGAATACATACACAAAACCCTTCAAAATCTAGGTCAATTTGACAAGACCTTATTCTCAATCCCTTCGTTAAGGGAGGATGAACTTATTGTCCAAAGATCATTTCTAGGTCACATTAACATCTTTTTTTTTTCCTTCAATTGAATGTTAGTTGGAGTTTAATCTCACAGTTTTATCAAAATAATATCTTTGGAACAAGGCACTCACATTAGGAAAGGAAGGATGAACTCGGTGCCACTAGATCCATAACCACTGGTAGAAATCTCAATTCAATGGTTAAAACTAGGTGCAGTATCACTTTCACCATTAACTATCCTTTGCATTCCCTATGACTTTATCCTATAATTGCAACGGTCCAGCAGTGGCTAAAATATTTATGCAACATAGAGAAACGAGGACAGTTACACACCATACCAAAATTAGACGAGGACACATACTATGCTAAGCCTATATCTCAGAAAACCTTGTTACTCCATCAAGCTCTTTTCTACCTGCGGCAAACAACAGTTAAAGTCAATAGTTAATCGTCACGTTTGCTTGCCCATGGAACCAATATGTTTCCTTATCTGGAGTAGTCAGTCATAGAGATATACAGATTTCACATACACTTGGGGGGTTCATTCACCTACTTGCTGGTGTGCGAGTAAAGATAGTAAATAAAAAAGATCCCACTTTGAGTATACTGCATGACAACGAGAAAGAGCACGCATGTACACAGCCATGCCCCTTGCAAGAATGCTAACATGCGTGCTCTCTCTCGTCGTCAAACAACTACATGTCAATGCTAGAAAGACATCTGCAAAAGTGAGATTCACAAGAAATAGTAAGAAACCCTGGTCTCTGTGTGTTGAACTTCAAAGCATTCTCTTGCCTTGCTTTGCTTACCATGAAAGACATTCAAATTGCATGTTAGTAGATGCAAAATCTCAAGAGCTTTGCCATTTTGATTTCCAAGAACTTTGCTTTTACTTTGAATCACTTGCGGGAGATAATCTTTAGACGCTGCCTGAAACAATATTTATGACAAATTTATAAAACTCAGACCACCTAAAGCTCTCTCATAAGTACATAAAACTATAAATTCTACCATAAAACGCATGTGGAACACTTTAAGACAATTGAACTATGATTGTTATTATTTATTTTCCAGAGCAGTAAGTAGGGCACCAACTTCTTCCAAGCTTTTAACTGTATTTTAAAGATACTCAAGTAACCAAAAAAATAAATAATAATCAGAAACAAAACTATGAGCAATGAACAAGCCAAAAATCAATATATTTGATGACAATGAAAATAACTATAACATAGGCACACACTTTTCACTTCAAATGATAAAATAGCATCCGTTGAATCATATGAAGAAGCAAGCATCTAATATAATAGTTGACCCATATACTTAAAACCTTTAATATTTAAGCTTGTACTGGAAGCAGTATCTTCGTATCTAGAAAGAATTAGGAAAACACAAAACTAGCCAATTTCACATGAAATTAGAGATTGTTTGACCACATCGGGGAAACTAACAGTTGCTATTTCCAAACTCCGAAGCCAGAGAGGGAAGCACCACAATACCAAACTTGGAAAATCAGACACTATTCTACCTATTTGTCTGCGTGAGAGGGAGAGAGAGTGAGATCAATCATTAAACAAGTGTGATGGATTGCCGAAAGGAATATGAATAATTGCGGGTAAAATGTGATTAAAAAAAAAACACGTGAAATTGAGAGCCAAACTTCATTTTAACATAAGAACAAAAGAGCAGATGTCCAAGTTTTAGCAGACATTAGATAATCACCCAAAACAACTATACTTTACAGCCATTAAAACCGAAAGTAACAACCCTTATGATTGGCTAAGCAATTAATCAAAAGAAATATAAACTATGAGCAAAACAAGGATGTCCAGCAAACTCAAAGATACTCCTAGAATATTTTAACATTTCAAACCCAATCTCACAAAACAAACGAAAGCGCACATGCTAAGTTAAACCCTACTGACTGCATCCAGCAAGTTTTTTTACCATGATACTCTTAGAATATTTTAACATTTCAAACCCAATCTCACAAAACAAACAAAAGCGCACATGCTAAGTTAAACCCTACTGACTGCATCCAGCAAGTTTTTTTTACCATGAAACCATCTCTCACGGTTCCTTCAACATGCCCAATTTTGAAGTTTTAACAGACAGACGGAAGAACATCTAAAACAAGAAACATCATGTTTTCTAATGTCAACAAGAAACCATCTTGATAATGTTACCAAAAACAAAAGAAAAAAAAAAGGTCAAAATTGAGGTTAAATACTAGGAATAAAAAAAAAAAAGATTGGAGCCTGAAATTGAATAGAGAAGAAAAGAAAAAGATAGAAACCCATGCCGAGAGAGAAGCAATCACAGTGAACAATGATGACAAATGACCAAAGAGTACAACTAAAGATAGGATAGGATCTGGGAAAGGAAGCAAGCAAAAAGATTAAACAATTCATACTTGGAAAAGGACAAAGGACGCATTGAGATTAGAGTAGATAAGAGTAATTTCGTATGTTTATTTCAGTAGCGATGGAACTAGCGAGACATTATCAATACAACGGCCACTTCATCGGATAACAATCCATTCCACCTGGTGGGCCCTCCTTCGTCCTACGTGGAATTCATAGTACCAGCGCGCAAATGACACGAGACGTCTGGTGACAGGTGATCCCCCACGTAGACAGACATAGTCAAAGACTCAAACGTCACTTGTCTTTCTCTAGTACCTTCATTGGGACCCACATAAGAATTGGTCGTTGTACACTTGGGTTAATATCCATCTGTATGCATACCTGACACGACGTCGTTGTACAACTGTCGAGCCATGACTGGGGAGCCAGCCAGCCAGCCCGCCATTAACGATTACGAGTGGACCAGACGCCAAGAAATCTACCAAGATTTACGTAAAAATGCATTCGACATTCAATAATTCTGTAACTACCAAAGTAAGTCTTGAATAGGAACAATCAAGGGTTTAGCCCAATAATAATAATTAATATAGTATAGCCGGGGTAAACGTAGTTTAGATGCAATTAGCAGACAGAATCATTATCCAAGTACTTACTTGACCTATTTGATGAATTAAAAAAAATATATATATATCTTACCAATTACTCATAGATAAGAGAGCAGGGAAAGTATTCAAAACTATGCAATGAGAAATGACAGTTAGGGAGGGATCCAGATAAACAAGATGAGGAGCCAAGAAAGAAACCTTTTGTACTCATTCTTCTTCAATAACTGATAAAGCCAGTAAAATTACAAATCTGTCCCAACTCTTGTTCCATGCTATAAGTTGCAATGTGAAAAACATAAAAATCTTTACGATATTCAACACACGAACCAGTCCAACATTGAACATTTTAAGAAACAGAGGCCAGTTACAAATATGGAGGGAATGCACTATATCCATATGGAAAGCCCTATTTCTTATATATTTTGTCATCTGCTTTTCTAGTCTAACATGAAGATCCACTATGACTTGATCATCTTTGTTCGACTTTCAAAGAACTCTCATTCTTGTACTCAAACTAAAGTCTTAAATAATTACACTACTACTGCAATTTAAAATCACATGCCAGATAGTTACCATCAAAGCAATTTAATGATTGACATAACAATCCCAGTTTCATTCACCCCATCTAGGTTTAGAAGTTAAACTCACCAAAGATGACCATAAAAAGACTATTGTATTACCCATTATAATATTGTCTTTGGTCACACACACGCACATGAATCAGTTTTGGTGCTTGCATGTACATGCAAATTTTATAGTTTGAAAGAAATCACTCTTCATTCACTATCATCCCTCATATAAGCCGTAAGGCTTTATGTGGCAATATATGTCTCACCTAATTTAAAACATCACCATGCTAATTATTATCATTTTTTGTTTTGTAAAAGATATGGCAAAATATGAGACCTTTCTGCAGAAATTCAAAACTTTTGGATAATGATTCTGGTTGTGGAGTACCACGTTGTCAATGCACAATAAGGTCTTACTAGACAAGCAAATCCTGAAGGATCATATGATTAAGTTTAGTCCCCCATTCAGATATAATTATGCAACCCAAGAGCATTCCATGGCATAACACTTACCAAAGTTCAACCTGCTATTCTATGACAATTTAAAGAAAATGGGGAAAAAAAAACCGAGATTTTGAGATTAAATTCCTACTATGATGTTAAAGCCCCAACTGAAAGCCCAAACCCTTGAACCTGCAACCCCTCCCTCACACTCCTCCCTAGAAACTGTTCTGTTGTTCACTTTGACATACTTTATGCTATTGAAGTACAAAAAGATGAAAAAAAAATTACGCTAGTAATTAGTGAGCTAGAAGGTATTCTAAAAAGACATTTAACTGGCACCAAAATTAATCTAGTATGGAAGATTAGAAAACATGTAAAACAAAGACATGGAACATACCAGATCATCTTCCCTATCACGAGTTTATGTATTGCAGCAGCACCAAAATCATGGTTTTTGGCTAATGAACCCATTTCTTAAAGCCCATAAACTATTAAGTTTCAGAAGGAATAAAGTCAAAATATAAGTTGAATGACATATATAGGTTACAGTCACCTGCTTGATGCCAATATATAACTAGATGAAAGATCCTTGAGCATAATTTACAAGAATGAGATCATGTTAAAGAACACAAACATCAATTTCTCTTATCACCAACCAACTAAATCAGAATCTGGAAACAACTGTCAAAAGGGAATTCAAACAGAAGAAATACATAAACAAATGAATTTTAGAATGCTTAGATGTAGTTACCACGAAGAAGGATGTGCAATGTGCATGATAGAATTTCGATAGCGAAACACGATGAGGTGCAGAAAATATTTTAATTCTTAATCTTTGAATTCGCAACTTTTCATTGTTCTAAGCATTGATTTTTTTTCAAGAGAAAATAAAAAGCCAGAAGAGTTAATTAGTTAGAGGCCATGTTAACAATCAAAGCTTGCGGAAATCTGTTGCATGTTGACAGGATATACACAACATCACTCTTTACAGTGCAGCAACTTTGAAACTGAACTCTCTATCATCTTCATTCAAAAATTATCAAGAGGCAAGCATCTTAATCGCAGAAACGCAGACAAACCACAAAATAGACACTAATTATCATTCTATATTCTATACTATTAGCAGCAGCAACAGCCAAACAGAAATTAACAATTTGACCTAAATGAAAAACTACGCTTTCCCTTCAAATTCTTGAAAATGAATTGACTCTACTAGTCATCTAACTGACAAGGAACTTAGAAAATGCATAATTCTCAGAAAATGTGACAAAGATTAGCATAAATAACATCATTGCATGCAATCAAATTATCAAATGTAAGAGGGCCAATTATACAATTGATCGTAGGAAAGTAATGGGACACGTATTTATCATATTAAACCAGAACTACCAGGAAAGATCCTAAATTTCCAGGTCAGACAGTTGAGGACGTCAAGAATAACACTCAATCATCACTCTTAAGGTCTGTAAAACAACCTTCACACCCTTATGTAACCAAAAGCAAAGGGTGACTACACAAGCTAAAATGCTTCAAACAAAAAGTGGGAGGGTAGGATATGCAGCCATAAAATGAGGTTTTACTTTATTTATTTTCCACAAACTTCCTATCTACAGATGTAGCAAAGAGATCTAGATTCTGAAAAGGTTTCTTCTTGTAGGTTCCAAGAGGTACAAGAAACCCTATACCTAGTTTAACAAGGTTAAAAACACACGTTCTAAGAAGTTGAGAATACTGACATACTTAACAAGCTGAAAACTAGGAGTGGAAACATTCTAAGCGNNNNTGGGTAAGTCGTAGAGACTTGCTGCACGTGGGTAGACTAAATCTGTATTTCTTTTGTACTCTAGACGGATGGTAGCTAAAATAAATAACAAATAGCAAACGTAAAAAAAAAAAAAAAGCCATCAAGGAACTGTACCAAAGATGTAAAAAAACTAGCATATCTCCATAAGAAAGAAGCCTGTTACGAAGAAAAGAACATGACCACACCAAAGAAACTGGAAGGGTTTCCGAATTTAAAAACCCGGGAAAGGACGCACAAGGAAGAGGAAAGGACGAGACAGACAAAGGTCTTACCAGAAAAGGAAAGGAGGATAAGGAAATAGGTAAGCAGAAATAATTATCAGAGATAGCTGTGTAAGTCCATGGTTTATGATAATCTTTTGGCTTCGTGGACCCACCGCTTCAGCTTGAAACCTTGATTGGTGAGTAGCTGCCCACGTATACTCGTATTACTTACTGCAGAAAAGGACACAGTAGGGAACTTTTTTGGGTCTGGACGGAGTCTGGACGTTGGTTTCTGGATGCTTTTTAAAACAAAATTATTGAAGATCCTATCCCTACCCTTTTCTCTTTTTTGAATGTCCCCTTCTTTTTCAGTAACTCTACCAAAATTTCATGCATTTTAAAAAATACTGTAAAAGATCCTTATATTTTACAAAAAAAAATTCAGAATAAGTAATTGCGCTAATTTTTCTGTTATCTTTCATTTGATTAAACATTTTTTAGACATTTGACACTAATTTTAATAATTTATTATATTCACATTTTATTACTTACATTAAAATATAATAATATTAAATTAAATTTATTAATTTTTATTTGGTATTAATCATATTTTCATCATATTACTTATGAAAAAATATTTAATATATAATATTAATTTATTTCATTCATAATAAACAATTTATTAATCTA
>JANIMX020000286.1:6414021-6427212 GCA_024582655.2 Erythroxylum kunthianum | reverse complement strand
AAAAAATAATTAAATTATTCAAACTTTTTATTAATTTAATTTAATTATTTATATTTTTATTAATAATTAATATATTAAATAATTAATAATATATATTTAGTTAATAATAAATTAAATTATAAAAAACAAAAATTACTTTTTATAGTTTTCATAAATTTGACCGGAAAAAACTAAAATTAAAAGCTCAAAACAAATAGATTTTTTACTAAATTTAAAAATAAATAAAAAAACTAAAAACATAAATAAAAACAAACAGCCTTAAGAAAATTGTAGAATATTCATACATAAGTTATCCAATTTTAACGAGTGGAATAATTAAGGTATCGCTCCTTTATTATTATTTGTTTTAAATAAAATAAACTATAGTATTTATGATATTATATATAATTACTGACAATTATATGAAGATATAACGGTATAATAACTACTAGCAATATATCTTTAGTTGTCATTTTAACAAATCGCTTATTTGTAACAATTTATAATTGAGTAATGAGAAAGGTAAAATTAAAAATTACTTATTAAATTTATGAATTGTAGCATTTGAATCAAACAAAACTGTAAAAAAAAATTAGTCATAAATTCATTAATTTATATTTAAATCTAAATAATAGAATTAATAAAATTTATAAATTTAACAAAATTTATAAATTTTAGAATAGCTGCATCCAAACGATAACTAAAAGTAAAACTTCAAAGACAATTTACAATGAAAAAATTTGACGCTGAAATGCAGTCTAGATAATAGAAATCTAAGAAACATTCAACAGCACCAAACAAGCTCCAAAAAAGGGAGAGAAAACCAAGAAAAAAAAAGTAGTTTAAGCACCCAACAAAAGAAAAGAAAACTTAAGAGAAGCCAACAAAAGCTTTTCAGGTCTGCTGAAGAAACTGGAAGGAGCACCAAGAAAGGAAGGGAGGCTCTCGAGCTTTGAGCGTCAAAAGTGGAAAGGTGTTTGGGGGGAGTTTTTGGTGGCGTAGCGAGCAGAGAAAGAAGAGAGATGGAGGCAATATCTATCTTAGTGGGCCGTTGAGTGGACAAATTAAGCACTTATGAACCCAGAAAAGAACATAATCAAGCATCTTCAGATGAGGTTACGTCTACACTACAGTACGACACTACAATAAAAGAAAAGAAAAAACATTTAAAAAAAAGCGACGTCGTATGAAGGTCAATCAGAGGCACTGTGTAATAAACGAATGAAATGATTGTCCAGGAAGGGTTAGTATGGTTGGTTAAGGTTTGACGGTGTCCAGACTCCAGACTTTGCCTATTTAGTATTTACCCATAATTGGGTGACTGTTATTGATAATGGCTCTCTACTTTCTCAAGCTTCCTGTTCTCTTACGCTCCCCAACAACCTCGTTTTCCTTGTCAAAACCTCTCGCGCCTAATCCTACAGGTTACTCTCTCTCTCTCTCTCTCGTTGAGTGATTTTCACAAACATCTTGTGGCTGCCTTTGTGGTAATGCGGTTTATTTACCGCCAGACGTTTTTTGGAAGTTTTCTGGTGCCACGAACTTGCAAGTTCCATTTTTTCAACAATTTGTGGTCGTCTATTGTGGTCTAATCATTTGATTTCGTGGACTTTCAGTTAGATGGGTCAGTTCAGAAATGCGTTCTATGGTCAGAAGATTTGCTGCTAAAAAAGGAGCAAGGATTCAAATACCCAAGAAGTAAGCCGATTTGTGAAGCGATCTTGTTTTCCTTTTTCTACATTTTCTTGCTTATTTAACATCGCCAGATTGCTGGAGCTCAAATTTTCAAAACATTTGGTTCCAATACCTGGTGAATTCAAAAATGGTCTCACGATCACCTTTTAGCTGGAGAATTATTACTGTTACTAGCATGCTTACGCACATGCGAGCCATATTACTAGATTATTGTGGTTATGGTGGTAGAAGATATCATTTGTTGATGGGAATTAGCTTGGTGATGATATAAGTTGAACTTTGTGAATTTTGAAATGAGAGTTTATCAGGTCAATCTTCTTGGTGTTTCCTATAGTGACCATGCATGTGTTTCTGATCCGGTTGATACCTTAATTGTGCTTTGTTTGATTGTCTTGTTTTTTTTCTCTTGTCTCTGACACCAAATTTAGATTACGTTACTCTAACTTAGAGGCTGCTGTACACTACCTCATGTAGAGAAATATAGTGAAGTCAAAAATATTTCTTGCAATCATTGTGCAAAAAAAATAAAAAACTTGACAAAAGCCCAGTGGTATGTCTATGCATTGATGTTCATATTGAATCATATTTCAAGCATTTACAGAAAGAGGAGGCTGGATGAAGTATGTGTTGAAAGGTTTCAGCAGTACAGTAGGTCACTTATCCAGTCATGGATTTTGCAAGGTAATTTTGTTCTTAAATTGGTGTGATCATCTTTGTTTTCGTAACAAAATTCCCTGTTCTACTTTGTCTCTGATGTGATAGGTGACAGTTTAAGCTGTGTTGATGTAAAAACGTCCAAGAGAGTTTAGGCTTAGACTTCCTGCTAATTTACCACTATCAACTATTACAATATTGGTTACTTAGACCGGTATATTTTTGGATTTAAGTTTGGGTTAAAGATACAAATCTCTTCTTTGGTTTTATTCATTCTAAAAGACATTCTTATGGTTTAAAATTACTTAGAAAAACACTTTGTAATATTAGAAATATTTTGTCTCATGCTTAACATTCAATCACATGAAAGTTTATGTTAAAATATTTTTAAGTATTTCTAATACCACAAGATCTTCTAGATAACTTGGAACAATAAAAGTATTTTGAAGAATAACCGTACCATAAAGGAGGGTCCCTATGTTTAACCCTTTAATTTTTCTCATACTATAAAGGGTTCCTATGTCTCAAAATTTTCTGATTTAATTGTCTGAGAATGAATAGCATTAAACAATTTGTCTATTATGTAAGATTTTCACATTAGCATAAATGTCTTATAAACTCAGTACAACTCAGTTTTTCTTGCAGCCAAGTATAAGCAGCTCTGGGAGTTGACTTCTGTTGTTTCGTATTTTTGTATAGGGAAAGTGATTGTGGATGGAAAGATGGTGAACAAAGCTGGGACATCTGTCTCTGACAAAGCTATTGTAGAGATAACAGCTGAAGTTCCAAAATACGTATGTAGGTGATTACTCACCCCAGAAGACCTTTTCATCCACTTTCAATGCATGAATATTAGTTTGCATCAACATTTAGCTGATCTACTATTTCTTTTGATCTTTTCCTAATCCAGAGCAGGATATAAGTTAGAAGCTGCAATTGAACAGCTTACTGTTGATGTGGTAGGCAAAGTAGCCCTGGATTCGGGATTGTCTACTGGAGGATTTACTGACTGCTTACTTCAATGTGGGGCATCATATGTTTATGGTGTAGATGTAGGTTATGGACAGGTATCTCAACCTAGTTTCTAAAAGTGCAAGTTTATACCTGCTGCAGTGTGTGATATCTGATTGTTCTATGACTGGGAGTGTAAGATATGAACAGTCGCTTCTACAAATGACTTTCTTCAGGTGGCGGATAAAATTCGCCGTGATAAACGTGTTTCTGTAATAGAGAGAACAAACCTAAGATACCTCTCTGGGCTTCCCCAAAAAGTCGATTTAGTAACTTTGGATCTCTCATTCATCTCCATCCTCCTGGTACGCCTTCAGATAAATGCCATGTTACGTCACTTTACAAATTACTGGCAGAGTTTGTAAACATCGTGGCAAATTTTATTCTGCTTGAACTAATGTTTATTTACTTGTCCAATGTAGGTCATGCCAGCTGTAGTTAATGTTATGAAGGAAGAAGCAACTTTGATAACCCTTGTTAAACCTCAATTTGAAGCTCGAAGATCTCAAGTAAGAAGATTTTTCTTGCCCTTTTAATTGTAAACATAGGCCAATGAAGTTCTCTATGGAGGCTAAAGACTCCGGATCTTAGTAACTTATATTACTTCTAAATTTAGCAGTCAACTTTCTGCTACTTTTCTGGTAAAGCACACATAAATTCCATTTGCCCATAGACAACCCCTAACCTGGGAACCGAGAGTCCAGCAAGAGATACCTACACAATTTTAAGCTCTTTTGATGTGCTAAACATAGTCATTAAAAAAAATCCCATGGTCAAAATCTTCTATGCAGGTGGGCGGTGGTGGAATTGTAAGAGATCCTGAAGTCCATCAAGAGGTATGCTCTTTCTCCCTCCTTGATAGTAGCTTTTTCTTACTAGATTTGTATGATCCCCTTCCCACACCTGACATTTTTACATGTTTTTGGAGATGATCCTTACACATAAATCATTGTACGGACAGAAATTTACCGCACATGTTGATGCATGTACTAATTTTGGGCCAAATTCAGCCATCTAAGCAAAGATTGTTATGCATATGATTGCAATTAGGTTCTTGAGAAGATTATTAATGGTGTTGAGAGCTTTGGGTTCCGCAACAATGGCTGGATCGAGTCTCCTTTAAAGGGTGCTGAGGGTAACACAGAGTTTCTGGTGTACTTTAGTCGAATATCCCAGCAACAAGAAGAGCACTGAATTGAAGTGGAAGAACACTCTGCCTTGTTATGTCATGTAAGGCCCGTAAAGAATACATCGGATGAATTATCCTGTGTGTGATAAAGGATACCATCCAAGTAGCTTGGCACCTTCTATTATTTGAGGACAAAACCCAGTTCGAAGCGCTATTGCATTCATATCATGAAGATCAGGGGGGCCATTTTTCGCAATATACTTGTCATGTAGGGCTCTATTAATATATATACTCATAGCAAGTTTTCTCCATCAATTATCATGTCTGCTTTTCACCATTTTTATAGGTGTTCTAAGACCAACAATCTGCCCAACAACAGAAAACCATGAGACGAGGTATTGATCAATGGCAAGTCCATTTTTGGCCATAACAGCATCAGAAAGGAAAAGTAATTTCATCCACTCGCTAGTGCCACAGGGATGTAACTTGTACCATGGTCTGTTGATGTATGGATGCTCCTGAAATTTTCAAGATGTATTCAGTTTAGACAAGTTCTGGGGATAAATCTAACAACTACATACACAGCTTTGATAGAAATAAAAGCTCACCGTGTATCAATAACTATTACTAGACCAGAAACCGCAAATTATACATCATATCAGCATCTTGATAGATTGAAGGACGCATATTAAACACTATAAGCCAGAGTTTGCAAAATCCATAAAATATTAGCTTAGTCCAAATTGATTAACTGATAAACAATATCACAGGACTGATTAGTCGTCAATGGACAATAACACGATTAAATTCCCCAAAAACGCAAAACCCAAAAGTTGAGAATCATAAAAATTGTGATTGAAAATGAATTAATAATATATTGACCTATCCAAACTACAATCACTATATCTATTTCAATAGCCTCCAACCACCAAACAATCACGAATTTAAGAATGCTAAAAACATATCCCTTCTCAAAACATAAGAAAAGATGAAATAAATATACCTCTTGAGTGATGAAAGACCACTTTGATTCCAACAACACTTTTGCAGAGCAGGAAGGAAGGTCCTTTTCAATTTCATTCAACATCAAAGGCCTACCATCTGTATGTTAAAAATAATCGATATGAAAATTAACCAACAAAATATACCCTTTAATTGGAAAAAGCTCAACACTTGAATATGGTATAGACAAGAAGTCATTTTTGAGTGAGGTAACCTTGAGTGCATATTCAATCTAACAATTCTAACATGTTCAAGAATACTAAAAAGGAATAATAACGTAAAGCATACCGCAGCAATATCCACGAAAATACAAGGCTGGGACCCTGTATGAAGCACTATAAACTATATGAAAATCATAGTAATGAGCTCCATCGTAGCTTTTATTGCTGTGGACCTTGCCAAGAGGACCAGAAAGAGGATAAGCATAGGAAGGAAGGAGATAGAACAAAAACAGTGGCACCAAATAAGTACATGAAATGCCGCAAGTAAGAAATCGACCTGTCTTTAAGGTTCAAAGAGTTTCATGTCAGGTAATTGTAGCGCAAAAAAGAAAAGAATTAGAAAAACAAACAGGACAAAACACTAAAACAAAGATGAAACATCTACCAAGGTGGCATCATCATCATCAATTGTCTCCTCCTCATTCACTTCTTCTTGGGTGAGATTTGCATCGATGAGACTTTCCTGTACAAAAACAAGTGATAAACCAGCAAATATATTGAAAATCAAACATTGGTTTCAGAACAATAACAAAATCTAAATTCAAATATATGGAACCTGATGCGATGAGGGAAGGAGACAGAAGTTGTCCAATGATAGGTAACCCTCCATCTGGGAAAGGACAGAGCTTTGGGGGGGGTGAATCCAAATCCAAGACGGAGAAGATGAGTTTAGGCTTTCCCATTTATGGGCAAAAGTAGGAGCAGCTGCAACTGCGAATTCCTTGTATGATAGTGTTCCGTCCCACGAGAATAAATCCATCTCTTTGATTGTTTTCAGAATAAGCTCAACAATTACCTCCTTTTCTTTCCCTGAATTTAATTTGAACAGTAAACAAATTACAAACTTCATATTCCTTAAAGTAACAAAGATTAGAAGAAGCTATAGTAGAAGAGAGGGGTCAATGCATTAACATCCTCTACCAATAGTTCATCTCACAGGTTTTCTTTACTAGAATTTGGCAAAAGAGTCCAATTAATATCTGTGTTAGGTATTAACTATAACGTTTTCTATTTAAATTATTTTTTCAATTAAACAGTTTGATTTTGATATAAATATTTATTAACATATGCACAGGAAGTATGCAAAGGGTAAAAGCATAAATGAGGATATCAGATCAACAGTCATTAGCTGGGGGTTCTAGAAGAAGTAAATCCTGCATTAAAAGCATGGTTCAGGTTACAAAAGTGAGGCCAATTCTTCACAATAGATTTGAAGAAAGCGGCGTTGTTTACTTTTCTAATTTTGGTTTCTAAAAGGGCAACTAAAGATGGAAATAAGGAGTTGATCAGGTGGTGCTGGATGTCTATTTGCTTAGAGAGATTGTTAGTCCCCTAACATTCCAATTCAAGAGATTCATAAGAACGGGTTAGAGGGTTTTAGAGCCTACCTTTAGAATATCTTTATGCTTGGTATTTTTCTTTTTCTTTTCCTGTCAATGTGAGTTCCCTTAAAGCTGAAAGTATCATCACTAATATCAGAATCCTGGTAATTAAGAAAAGTGTCATCTATGTCAGTAGAGAAGACAAGGTTTTGGTTAGAAGGACCAAGGTTAGTGTCCAGATGATGTGGTTCATTTGTTAGGCAATTGAGAGAAGGCTTAACAAATAGTAGAACAGACGGTCTAAGTTAGAAGAAAATCTAAAAATTATGTTTCAACTAGGCTAAGAATATTTCAACTATAGGTTTCACCACTTTCAACAAATATTTTGTTATGAAATTATGTTTAAGTTGTAACAATGCTTGTTAATTATAATAATACACATGAAATTAATTATACTTTAATAAGTCACACACTAATAATGGAAATTTCACTAGTACCATTATTTTTTTTATGTTTCTATTGTGAATGCAAATAATTTGTGTACCTTGACACTATAGATTTCATTAAAATTCTCAAAGTCATATTTGATAAAAGTTAATAGTTTTATTTACTTTTATATTTTATCAATGTATAAGATATTAAAAGACTTTAATATTCTTTACTATTTCTCAATGAGTATAACTTCACAATCATAAACTATGTTTAGTTATTATCCAAATCAGTTTTAACCCATTTGTTTATTTTTTATATACATTCTTTTCAAGATTAAAAAAATATCAAAATTAATATTGATCATAATAAATTATTTTTATGTACAAATTCTTTCTTTGTTTTATATGATAGTTTAGTTTTAAAAAACTTTTTTTTGATAAAATCAATTCATTGAATATTTTATTATATATGAGCATTTCTTCCGTTCATAATAAAAAATATGTGAAATCTTATCATAAATCATTTGTATTCATATTGGTATGTCCATTTTGCTAGATAAAAGATCAATGATTTTCACTTCATGATTATGATTTTTATACTCTCTTTTTCATATTTTACAACATCTACTTTTTAAATTATCAAAAAAATTTACTTTGAATGTTAGGACTTTCCGTTCATAACTCTCTTTTATTAAAACATTTTTCAAAGAAATAATCTTTTTAAGTTACTAATATATTCATATTCGAAGCATTATGAAAGATATCTCTATATTAATTTAACTATTTTTCCTCAATAAAGTCCTCAAACTAATAACTTTTCATATATTCAAAGATTTTGAATTCTTGATTAATTAATAAAAGCAATTAATTTCTACTACTTAAGTTTAGAATATCTATAGTTTGCTTTTGAGATTATTTGAAGCTTTCAAGTCTCTTTATTCTTTTTGAGTTTTAAGAACAAGTACCTAGGCCATCAAAAATAGCCCCACAATAGAAACACAACCAATTAGGTCATCACTGAAAAGAATACTAATTAATGACTTAATAAATAGGTGGTAATATTGTATATCAAAGATGCAAATAGGATTCAGAAACAAAATCATAAACAAAAAAGGTGATCCCAAGTGTGAGAAAAAGTGTTAAAACATTGACATAATGACACAAGATAAATCTGGATCATGAACAGATTAACTGTCAAAAACAGAATCGCTAAAGAAGCATATACTGGTTATTTATGTCAAAAGGAAAAATAAAGCAATTAAAACATCGCCAATAGATTGCAAGAGTCCAGAAATTACAAGAAAGTCATAGTAGACTCAAACCCAACACTCTCAAAAGAAACAAGCAAGCATAGGCTGATACTTGTCAGGTCAAGAAAAATAAAAAGATGTCCAGAAGTTCACCAAAGATAACATGGACATAATTGGTAATAAAATAAACAAACACAACAAGAGCATGGTTACCAGTGACATGACAAATAATAGAATCAAAGCCCAGAGCATAACTTGGAAAACACCAGAAAAAACACAGTGATACAGGAAAGTAGTAAATCAATCTAACAAAATATTCATGCTTATAGAGGAGGTAAAGCGTAACAAGCCTGAACATATTACGACACCTAGAATCTAAAGAGACCAAAAATAAAGGGTTTCAAATTTTACCCAAGGTATACGACACAGGTGGTGCGTGTTACAGATCCTAGAGGCCCATGCTCGTCATATTGGCCTGTGAATGTAATGTATTCTTCTTTGTTCTGTCTATAACCTGGAAATATAACAAGAATAACAAATGATCAAGGTACGAACGAAAACAAGTTTGGCAATAAACGGGTAAGAAAAAGATTTGGAAAAACTTCAATTACTTGTTTTGGTTGCTCCTCTCTTGAGGAAAAGGGGGTGAAGAGGGAATTAGAGGAGAAGATGACTTCAGTGAAGGTTCGAGTGAGAAACAATGTCAAAGGCCTCAGATGGGCGGAGGTAGACAGAATAGTCGATAGGAATTTTGTTTTGCAAAGGATTAGGCAATTCTAGCTAGGGAAAGGAGAACATGTGGAAAGATGAAAGATTACAAAGAAAAAGTCGAGCAGATTCAAATTCAAATTCAAATTCAATACTTATAAATATCTTAATTTATGCAAATATTATACCGTTTGGAATCTTATGAATTTTATATTTACCTTTTTTATTTATTTTAGCCCTATTATTAAATTTATCTTTAAACTTTTATAAATTTAATAAATAACTCAGTAATTTATTCAGAGTTTATTATTAAAAAAATCCATAAATTTAGAAACTATTTCATGGACATGGCCGCACAACACCAACAAAAAATGACAACAATCTCAATTTTTTTCGGTTCAGTCTCATCCCGTGTACTTTCACGTATTGGTGTAGTTATAATACGTTAACACAAGGGCTACCGTACCGTTTGAATCTGAAGCTTAGGCGGAGAAGTGTGCATTTTGGTGTTTTGCTGGAAAGAGGAAAGGAGAATAATTTCCATCCCTTTCTCGGGGCTTACCGTACCGTTTCCATCAAGGAGACCCAAAGAGATATGACCTCTGTCATTGTAATCACCATTATCCAAGTACAGATGTAAGATTACAGGATGGCAACCAACTGAATTTGGTTCTGCCTTTAGGATCAAACATTACTAAAACAAAGCGCAAGTTAAAACTGCTCCATTACTTGAAAGCAAAGTTGCAGAATTCTCTCGTGGAAATTGTATGTGAATGGTGACACTCCATGCACCAAAGCTTATCCACCACGCCAATAATGGTCAAAAAATAGCATTCTTCATTTTGTCCATGCAATCTTAAGAATGCAGAACAAAATCTGCAAGATATATAAATACAACAAGAATAGTAAGTCTGATGCAGGAGGGGCCTCATAGCAATCGTTCGTGAGACCTCTGACAGAAAAAGGATAAACTACTGTACATTAGAATTACAGCATCAGTTTCGTGGCCTTGATGGAGTTGGAGAAGACGGAGGTTTCAAATCTGGGTACTACATCCAAAAAGACGTTAAGTAGTTTAAGTTGTCAGACGCGTACACAAGTTGGTCCTAACACAATTAAACATAAACATGATACTACCTATTGCAAAACTGATGTAAGGAAATTCCCATTACAAAAACATGGGTAATCATGGCCATCATGCACATAAGATAATAAAAAAGATAGGAAAAAATAAAGGACTAGATATCATACATTAGGGTAGGGACATCTGTAGTCACTTCTCAAATGTGATTTGGAATTCAGAGTCTTGTTTACAGATCCATTGTCTGGAACGCGGCTTTCTCCAGCAAACAGGGCAATAGAGGCAGCACCATCCTTGACTTCAGCTAGCTGAGTAAATGCTCCATCATCTCCAAGTTTTCTAAGTTTAGACCTCTTCTTCTTCTTCTTTGGGTAAACATGGACAGAAGGAGGCAAGAGGCTTTCCTGTATTTCCTGTAATATAACAGACAGCAAACCCAACAGATAAAGATTACTAAGAATCAACAGATTTAAGTACTAAAAAGCTATTGCATAAAATATATCACATCAAAACATGCACCACAATCAGAATAGGACAAGATGCAGGAGAACGTTCCCTCTGTACATAATAAGTTGGGTACCAGTTCAAATAACAGTGTCTGTATGCCTCAGTTATTCAAGTTGAAGATCAAGCTCAGACAGGCTAAGTGAAATATAATGATCAAAATTAAGGGGTGAAACCCATAGTTTACATTGGTGATAATTCAGCACCAAACAGAGGAAAGAAGCATACCAACCACCCCTTTTTCCCTCTGACTCCACCTCTGATTGCATAAGCCTCTTTGAATCCATTTTTGACTAGCAATTCAGCTGCTTTGATTGAATTGCCATCAAAACTACCTTGCACACAAAATGAGGAAGCAAAAAAAAATTTAGACCCATTTGAAACCAGCCAATTGAGTAATTCTCAAGAGTTTTAATGCATGCTGCAATGCTGCTAGAACTTAGGAGTAGCAAAAAGGTGTGTTTACAAAAATGTGCTATAGAAAACTAATTGTTTAATTCATATCAACCAAACAATCTTTGAAGAAGTCATGGAAGATACAGAAGAAGCTAAAAGATGGGGCATTCATGTGCAAAGATGAGAAACTGGCATATTAAAACATCATTGGATGTCGTTCACCATATACATAAACCTCTAGAAGCTTGCCAGTCCAATCTATAAAACATTATGCTAAAGGCCTACTTTACTAGAGCACCAAAATTTTATAGCGAAAGGAACAATTATTAAATCTTTATAACTAAAATCTAGAGCGTTCAATCTACAGATTCCTATTTTTGACTTTACTCTTGTACTATACTGCCTAAAGTAAATTAATCTACTCCAGTAAAAGATCTGAATACCTTTGCTGAAATTACTTTGCTTGATTGTTCAACCATATTGTTAGACATAATGATTGCAAGGTTTACATCTTCCTTTCTCATCTGTTACTTTACTACTTTCTCAAGGAGTTTTAGTTCTTAGCCAAACACAAAATAGCCACCCCTCATAAAAAAATAAGCCAAAATGTCCCATTTCCTAAGTTCCTCATTTTAAACTCCCTGTCGCAAACTCTAAATATTACATGCTGTTTATAGAAATTTTCAAAATTAAGGTGTCAAGAAGCCAAAAGAGAGAAAGAAGGAGAAATCTAAGTAGTCAACAACTAACTCTAGCGCTTACTTGTCCAGAATACACAAGATGGTATTTGCTGGGTCCTGAAAACTATCCAATACTTTCTTCATAAACACCATTTCGTCCCCCTCCTCAGGGAACTCAACCTGAACCGCACTCTTATTCAAAATCTTCAAATTGGGGGACCCCAAAGATATCAAAGTCTTCGTCTTTCTGATATCCAAAAGCTGCGCATCTGGGTTGTCCCGGAGCTTTCGAAATGCATCAATAGCAGAGATAAACTTGTACTTGCTTAAGTACTCTTGGGTCAGAGGTATAACAAGCAGCCAAATGAAAGTACACCCAGCAACAAAAAATGGGTTTCTGTTAAAGAAGTCATCAATTGAGACTAACACTGGGTCCAAGTTTATTCTTTCGAAGACTTGCTGGGGAGGGTAGCTTACAGCTTCGGAAGCTAAGCAAGGAAGACAGGTGAAGAACTCGAGAGCAGCGAAGGAGAGTGAGGTTTTAGCAGCAACAGAGTTTCTGAGAAACGAGATAGAGCTCAGAAGAGAGGGTTTTGAAGCTGTGAAGTTGAGGGTTTTGGGGTGGTTTTGGATGGTTAGAGTAGAGGGTAGCACCATGGAAAGAGATTCCATCATGAAGATGCAGAGAGAGGTGTCTTTCTTATCTCAAGTTTATTCTAATTTTTAGAAGGTTTCGAGTTTTAGGCACTTTAAAGACGCAGGGACAAAAAAGAAAGGAATTCAGGATCAGTCACGTGAAAATATATTTATTTATTTTTGACAATATTTTGATGAAAAAAATATTTACAACAATTCAAATAAAATTATTATATTTATATCCAATTTTATATAAGATACCTAAAACACCCTTTAAATTAAGATTTTAAAATCAAAAAACTCGTATTGCCCTCATATTCTTTTACAAAAATATTATTGTCCTTGTCCTCCACCAACTCTTCTACCATTAACGCCTCCATCATTTCTTTTTCAGTCTACAACGCCTCCTCTACCATTCTTTCTTCTCACATTCAGGTTTTTGCATCTTGAGTCCTTCAAGCTTCTACATCAATCGCACTTAGGACGTCCTAT
>JANIMX020000286.1:6263242-6274418 GCA_024582655.2 Erythroxylum kunthianum | reverse complement strand
CTAAAGAGGAAGAAAATGCTTTAACTGGGACAGGGAATACTATGCTAGTGACATAACCCTCTTTCCTATCTGGAATGTTTTTATCGATGTCTTTCTTCTTGTTGGGAATAACTTTATAAAATTTTTAGCTATAGATATCTTCTGTTAGTTCTAATATTTTGGCATATTGAGGCAAATAAAGTTGCAGCAATGACTCTTCTCATTCTTGTTTTGCCTTTAAGGCACCTTGCATATAATGCAGCATGAGCTGCATTGCCTTGGATCAAGTTGTTGTAATCAATTAAACTAAGTAGTTGCTTGGTTTAATTTCTTTTAGACTTCAAAGAAGCCAGAACTTGTATTTTATCATTGTTTCTATTTCTATTAAGGTCTTGGAGTGTGATATATTATTCTGTTTCTACTTATGTAGGCATTCAGGGTAAGATGAGGGATTATCAACTTTGTACGTCATAAAATAATTGGTTATCAATTCTTTTTTTACTTCCAGAGGCTTGATTTATTAACAACTAAATTTAGCTAAATATTATAAATTTAATGCTTATAATTTAATGTAGTTTTAGCCATTAATATAATATTAACATTTCGAAGCTAAAAAAATTAATAGCCACAATAAATCAAATGTAGCCAATGAACTGCTATGAATTATAATTTTTGTGGCTAAAATTATATTTTAATTTTAGCTACGATTTATAGCTACGTTAAATTATGTGTCTAAATATAAAATATGGTAAATATATAACTACGATAAATATATGGCTATATTTAAAGTCTTTTACATTTTTACCCTATTTAATTATTTCCATGGCAAAAACTTTTTTATGTTTAGCTACAGTAAATTGTGTAACTATATATGAAATTAGGTTAACATTTAGCTACGGTAAATTATATGGCTATATTTCAAGTATTTTATATTTTCACCCTTTAACAATTAGTTACATTGACAATTAGCTACGAATTTAATATTAGCTTCAGTGCTCAATTGTCATAGCAAAAAAGGACTTTTAGCTTTATATTCAGAAATTTCTGTGACTAACCCTTTTTCTACACCACTTTTTGCCACGCAAAGTTACGGGACAAAGATCCTGTAGCGAAAGTCTTTAGCTACGAAAAATTAAGATTTAGCCGCATAAACTCCCGTAGCTATATCCATGATTTATTGTAGTACAACTCAAAACTTTAAGATAATTGGTTATGAGTCATATCTTTGTATATAACTCACATATTCCTTATGTTTCTTTCTGATGTGGAATTACTCTACTATTGAATTTCCAACAATGATATTATATCTAATAACAGAAGCTTGGAGTTTATTCTATCATCTTTTAACTAATGAACTAGACTAAGAGCTCAAGCAAAAATAATTTATTTACTATAATAGGTAGTTACTCCCATACTTCTACTTATTTCCTAACCACAGTCTACATATAATTGCTAAGAGTCTGAGACTCCTAGCATCCTATAGCTAAGATTGTAAGACTCCTATTATATATCTTATGTTTGAAGAACCACAAATCAAAGTTTCTAAAGTTTATGATATTATATTGGTATCGAAGATCAATTCCTGCTAAATAGAGACACGTGATTTTGTCCATCAACTTCTCTTTGTGACAATTTTGGTGTCATAATACTGCTAAAGAATCGTCTTTAACAATGGCAGAGCCAAACTCATTAGGTGGATAAAAACTTCTTTTCTTTTCTCCAATACGAAAAATCTGTGTCTTTTAATGTAAGAGGCTAAGATATTTAGGTTTATAGAATTATGTATGCCACTTATTTTTTTAATAACTATTTACTTGTAAAATTATATATGCCTACATGTGAATAATGCAAAGTGTTAATGTTACTATTTAAATATTTTGTAATTTAAAGCATACGAAGTTGATTCTCTCAATCCTAAATAAATCTAGTTATGGGTAATGCAAAGTGGTAAATATTACTATATAAATATTTTGTAATTTAAATCATATGAGGTTTATTTTCTTATTCTTAAATAAATCTAATTCAATTATCTAATAATAAATTTTCTACTAAAAAAGGAAATAAAAAGGACACTCATATCATATCTCTATCTTCTCTTAATGAATTATTAATCATATAAATATCTTTATGATTATGTAATCTCGTGACTCTAGATTAGGGTAGATTTAAAATATGTTTCTCCAATAGAATTCAATTTTTGATCAAAACTTATATATGTTTAATGTGCAAAAATAAATTTATGGCTTGTTCTTAATAAGAGAAGATATGTATGAGAATTAAATAGCTTTAGTGACAGTTACATTCCATCTTATCATTGATAGCATTTTTTAGTTAATATATATAATATATGTTTATGCCGAATGCTTGGTATTCCTATGATGAATGCATTAACTCTCATACTAGTATAGTAAATAGTAGAGATGGGAAAAATAAAACTTCTCTGCGATACAGTGAACTACTTGCATGTGTGATGCATAAGTGGTAAATGGCCTACAAACACACGAAAAGTGAAGCACCTCATTGGCCAAATTAGCTTAATTATGGCCGCATTTGAGTCGACGGTAAGAGCACTTGGCAACCATCGAAGAATAAACGAGATACATCAGCTGTAGCAGAGAAGCTGTAAAAGACTAACTGGTACACACTTAACAAGTTTTTTTTTAAGATTTTGTTTCTTCCATTTTTGATGACCTTTCCTTAATTTGAATGGCTATATGACTTAATTTCTTCTACTTCGCATTTCTTGTATTTCTGTAAAACCAGTTTAATCTCTTACAGGAAAATATATAAGGATTTCTATATGAAATTCAGTTGATAGGATATATATATATATAGCTTCGAACTTCTAACCTGAGATTGATAAAAAAAACACACACACACATACAAAAGCTAAAACTATGACTTGTATGATAGATCTAATTGGAGTCTGGTGAAGAGGTTGAGAAGGAATTATTGGCAATTTAAATATAGGGAATACGATGAGATTAAATCCATGAGGAAGGTCTATAACATTGGTGCCAGATATCGAAGGTAAATGATCTATCTCCATAACATTTCAAACGCTTGATATAGGAGAGGTACAAATCCATATTTGTAATAGCCTAGATATTTCATTCTCTTATGTACGGAAACTCTATCCTAAGAACTTCTTGGTTAAACCTAAACCTTTCGTCAAACAAATAATAGAACTTATTTTGGCTTGAAGTCCAAATTGTATAGGTTTTTGTGTTAGCTTCTTTCGAGCTTTTCACAGTACTGCTCGAGATCCTAAATATTAACCAAGAGAACTAAATGACCTTTGTCCTATTCTAAATTTCATTTTCTGTCAGCAAAAGATTGAAAATGTTGGTTGTCTCTATATATATACTTTAATAAAACTCGATCCATAAGAGAAACATATGTGAGCATAACAGAGGGAAGCATGTGTGGATAAAAGAAGTGATTCAGTCAGCACCTCTGGAGCAACAAAGTGACAACACCTAAACCCCTTGAAAACCCGAGTAACATACAAGTGAAGGGAGGATAATTATGAGTTTGCTGGACCCATATACCTCATTTAACAGATGTGCCATTTCCAAAAGAAGAGTGCATAAATTTCTCTAAGGCCATACTAGTCCGTTTCTTTGAGCAGGTGCAAGATCTAATTAACACAATCAGGAAATTGGAAGTGTCATAGACGATGACATAAATGTTTTTCTCACCTTAATACCCCACAACACTAATCTAGGTTGAAAAACCAGTTAGTTGTCACTATTGAAAACGAAGGAGAACAAAACTAGCGTAAGGTGACAACAGACAACTAATCCAAAGAAGAAAACCAAATAAGAAGCAAGGTATAGCAACTTAGGCTATTATGCAGTAGAGTAAAGTGAAGCATACATTTCACACTAGATAGATCATAAATTCATAATCATACACAGGCAATATTGTTGATTACTTAATTTTCACAATCATCGACCATACATGTAGTTGATTACTTACACAGTCATAGAATTAACTATACTCCTCTGAGTGGAGATCAGGATTTCTCAGATTAAGTAAAACCCCCTGCCAACTTTATTTAATTTACTAACTGGCTAGTCATCTTCTTTATCGTCTGTTTCTGTTCTTGTGTCCACCCTAATTGATTGGATTTGATTGTGTAAATATGGTTCTATGAAAGCATATAGAACTCAAGTAGAGTAGAGATCAACTATACTTCTCATCACCTGTACTTGGGTATTAAGACACCTTATGTAATGTGCAGCCTCCTCAAACAAACCGCATAAATCCATGGATTCACCACCAGGAACAAGCTTTCGCAGTTCGTTGGCTTGACCAATATCACCTTCTTCGCCATTCATCTTCTCCTTTACCTCACATTTTTTTATGGGTTGAGTTTTTATTCTTCTTGCCAAAGATTTTCGTTTCCTTTCTTGGTTACGAATCTTGCAGAGCAATGCCCTACTCCAAGTTCTCCTCAAGCCAACAGCAAAGACCAGGGATTTGTCGGCAGCAAGTTTAACTCTACGATAACGCTGAAACACCTCTCTAGGACTACACGAACTGGGCTTTTGCGCCCTGATTTTCGTCAAAGCTCGAAGAAGCACCCTAGCGAACCTAGATTTCATCCAGTTAGGGTTTGTAGACAGGCGATGGGGATTCATGAAGACCCGGGAGTTGCTTTTGTAACCGAGATGGAGAAACTAGGGTTTCTGGGGGGTAGTTGGGTTTAGGATAGAACAAAAAACAGTACTTGAAGAAGATTTGGTTTTCTGACACAAAGGGGCCTATTGTTGAGATAAAATCAGAGACTGAGGAAGGACAGACTATAGTTGGAAAGTATTTATCTGACACAGAGAATCTACATTACCAACCTGAAATGGAAGAAGATAGAGAAAGGGATGGATGTTGTCAGGAGGAAAGTATGTGTGAAAGGTTAAAGGAATGAGGAGGAGAGAAGAGATTGAAAATGGGAGGTGTAAAGAAGAAGGAGACTTGGGAATCAATCTTTGTTATACTTCTAGGCATCTAGGGTTGTTCGGGACCAATAGAATGTTGACAATTTGATAAAACATGTCTTACATAAGAAAATATAGAATCCTACGGTTTAAAACAGAGATTAGGAAGGAAGCATTGGATTAGTTTATGGAGCCTAGAAGAGCATTAGACTTATAAAAGCTGAATTGATACGCTTCTTCTATCGTTATCACGAATGGGAATGGGAGGAATCTTGGAGATGAGAAAAGTGAGAGTGTATGGAAGTGGGGCTGCAAGAGGCCAACCACCATATGATCGCACATGGTTCCGTTTTCCCACTTGGATTGGTGGGCTCCTGCTCCTCACTTAAATATATATATATAATAGACCTCACTCCACTTTGGCCATGCTTTTGGTATGTAAGTGGCAATGGTGTATGCTGATGGCGACGAGGAGGTCGGCAAATGCTCATAACCCACATATATAGCTATATGTATAATAGATGAATGAATGTTATAACCCAGTAAGTGTATCTTTTTCATTCTGTCACTTAATTATAAAGAAAATTTTGATATTTATAATTATTGTAAAATAAATTTTTTGCCATTTAATAAAATTGACTACTAACAATTATTAAGTAATTTCGATTATTAAACCAATTTACAAATTTCCAATTATAATAGAGATACATGAGGGACTTTGCCTTGTGTGTTGTGACAAGCTGCTATTGTACTTAATTATTATCAATCATAAGATGGCAGTGCACACCTGATCGTTGTAGACATACATAAAATATGCAGGGGGGTGCTGATGCTCTTGCCGAATGTGCCCATCTTCTCTACACACAGCGGCTTCTCTGTTCCCCTTCAAGATTTTCCAGGCTAAATGCCAAAGACTTTTCAACTATATTAATTTATATGCATATCTTCTTTTGAGGTTTTAACTATATTAGGTTCCAGTGATCAGTTACAAAACATATCACTGTAGTTGGAGTTTGTGTTTTGGCGTAAATAATAGTCCTGACAATAACCAAACTGTTATTCAATTGGTGCAGTAATTATGAAGTACTTAAATCTCATGCTTAGGTAAGTTAACGAATAATCTTTCTATTAGTTTTTATTCTTTTTTATAAGAGATCATAGATCAAATCTTTAACTGAAGATTCTCGTTAAATAGTTTAATTAAATTTTGATGGACCACACGGCCAAGTTGCAAGCAGGATTTAAGGAAAAGTGACAATTTAAATGACAGCTTGAAGGATAATGACGTTTAAATTTTAGTTATTTGGTTTTATTATAAGCATTGTCTCCCCAGACGAATCATATCCTCTAGGAGTTGTATCAAATGAACATTAATTAGACAGACAAAACTGTTTATGATTAGATATCAACCCCAAGAAGCGCTTGCAATCCAAACTTTAATTACTTAAGACACTGTAAAAGGTTTTTAGCTAAACTACAGAGAAAATGGGTGGAGTGGAGGAGTACTTTGGCAACCTAGAACAGAACTCTTTTCTCCATTGCCTTTGGCATAGAAGTTGAAATATCATAATCCAAGAAAAATGCATTAGGATGAGGTGGAGGGATAGGATAGCCCAACACTAATATTCACTCCCTCAAACTATTATGCCACTAGTTCATATCTTCTTAAATGGGATTTACTATATTTCGCAAGAGGATAGTTACTTCTACCATATAGTCCCGTACGTACTAACATGGAAGTAAGACAAGAAGCAATCACACCATATTTCTTTATATTTTGGAATTAAGGTTGACAATTTTAATTTAATTTATTATTGGATTAAATTAATATTTTTCTTAATCATTCAATTCATATATATATATACAATTCCAATCCATTACGTAAAGGTAAAGAACTACTATCGTAAGAATTGACTATTAATCCTAATGACTTGCATATATATATAATGAAAAGGCAAAAATGTTATATAGGATAGAGTAACCTTAGATAAAACTTTATATATGTCGTAATATATAATGTGTATATAGGTAGCAAATAATTAAGGTTTTATATTATATACGTAAAAAGCTTACCATACGATTACCGTCCTAAAATTTAGTTAACTTTTCATAAAAATATTTTATGAGAAAAGAAATTTTGAAATTCTGCATTCAATTGTATACTTTTTTTTATTTTCAAACTAGATATTTTACTAATAGGATATTGAATTTTATATTTTTAAATAGAAATTAAATTCATAAAAACTCAAATGATGGTTTGCAAATTTTATTTATACGGTGCTCTTTTCTTTTGAAAAATATGATAGTTACAGTTTAAATATACTAATTTATATTTTGGTGCTCATTTTATTTTATATGGTAACTAATTAATATACCAATACTATATATTCAAATGTTTGTATAGAGATATTATACACTTGAAAATATTTTTATTTTTCAAAAATTATATAGAAAATTAAATGCTAATAGACGATTTTTTTTTTTCAAATGAACAATTTCATATGGATTTATCATTTGGACCAAAATTGTAACTCTAATTAAAGATTCGGCTTAATCGGTTGTTGCAACCCAACTTGATTTATCTATTCTTGAACTTCTGTAGCCCAATTTTTTCCTTAAAACAGGACCAACAAGAGGTGCAAGAAAGTCAAGTTTCAGCTAACACATTGGCATAAGGATAAAGTCCCTAGAAAATGATAGAATGCTATTCATAACCCCAAGAACTTAATTTATTAATAAGAATCTTCCGTTTGAAACATATGCTGATCATTTGGCTCTTTTTAACTTACATTGCTTCCTTCCTAATACTTACCCGAAACTCGAAAGTTGAAAAAAAAAAAAAAAACTTTGAACCCAATCTCGGTATTTATTGCCATCTTTAGGAAGAGGACCTCCTCAATTTTAGATACATATTGCGTTGTAAGTGAAACAATTGAAATTGAGATACTAGAAGCCTAGAACTGTTTTCTTCATGAAATTTTATAAGATATTTACAAATGAAAAGAAGATAATAAAAGAAGAAAAAAAACACAACTGGAAAGAACGAAGTGACAGCAAGCAAATCAAAATGGAGTATTGTTTACTACAAGTAGGAAAAGAAGAACATGGTGGGCCTAGAGTTTGCCTATGGTTTGACAGACACCAAACCTTTGGAATTAGACGCTTTAACCAACTCATAATTATGCTTAGTGTTTTAGATAAGGAGGATGCACATGTCTATGTTTCTTTACTTAAGAAACTTTTGGACCACGACTCTACTTAATAGGCATCTGATTGACTCTACAATACTTGCCATTGTAATTCCTTATTGAATTGAATCAATTGGTTCTGCCACAACGAAACCGTAAGCTTTTGCAAATTTCTGTTATGTAATGACGTCTATAATGACAATTCAAAGGCTGCACAAGGAATTATAATCCTGATTCACTCCAAATTTTATTCTATTTGCGTCAAGTATATATATATATATGATTTGTTGTACTTAACTTGTATAAAAAGTGTAGAAATAACATATTTCTACACTTTTAAATAGAAACTAACATAGTATACAAGTTAAGTACAACAAATCATAGTAACGCCTCTGTTATTTGTGAGAATTATACTTCTAATAATTAATTATTTGTTTTTGTTTGGAATTTTAAGTTTTGATACATCAATGAAATGACTTAAAAGATGGCTATATATATAGATTCAATTCATATATATTTTTCACGTTGTTATGCTCATACATATAGAATAGAATATTAATTATATTTTCAATTTATTATTTAAAATATTAATCATGTTTAAAATAAAAATATTTTATATAGATACTAACATTTTTTTTTGTTTTTCATCATTTTTAGAGTAGTGTTTCATCATTTGTATTTAATTAGCTTTTGGTTTCAATATTTTTATTTTTGTACAATTACAATATTAAGAAGAAGTTAATCAAAAGTTTAAGAACAAATTGTCTTTTGTGATAGTTTGATTAAGAGTTAGAAGCTACCTTAAGATGTTTATTATGTAGTTTAAATATTTAATTCTTTTAAGTTATGATGCATCCTGTTTAATGTTGTGACTTTGAACTCTAAAATTATCACAATCAAAATCACTAGTAATTTAGAGATATTATGCAAGTTAAACCTAATTCTACATACATAATATTCAGGATCTTAGAATTATATGATTTTCACAATTCAAACATTCATGAAATAAAATTAGACCTGAATTTATGATAGACTTTTGAAGACAATCAAAAAAATTAAAAAATAATTATGTTTCTCTCTCTTAATGCTTTTTAAGTTTGATGACATATTCTTTTTTACGGGAGAAAACTATCATGATGGGAAGGAAGAGGGAATTCTTCTAATTAACATTTTATTAATATTATATGTCTCATTAACTTATATGCAATAATTATAAAGAATATCGCTCCATTGACTAATAAGATTTTGATACATAATAATCATTAAGGGGGTATTTGTTTAGTGGGTATGAAGAAAAATGTATGAGTATGGAATGAAAAGTGATGTTTGGTAATAAGGAATCATTGGATAGGTAATCCAATGATTCCTTGATTTAGGGTAATCCACCATTCCCTCCATATTTGGGAGGAATGAGAATCATTCCTAAGTGAGGAATGATTAATTAAAATATAAATAAGTAATAATTAATTAATTATAATAATAATTGTAATAATTAATTATATTTTAATTAGTTAATAATTAATTATATTTTAATTAATTAAAATATAATTGATTCATTGAATAAAATATAATTAATTCTATAGTCAACTTGAATTGTGCTTTCTCGAACATTCAGATACTGGAAATATGAAATGAGTGTGACTAAATTTGTCGAGTATTTTAAACTTGCTCTATTGAGTTTTAAATGCTTGTAGAATTTCTTGGCACATCAATTTTTCCAATGATGTCTTTTGGAGATAACTGTTTTATCTTAGTAGCTTTTGATATTATTATTGTATTAAAATTATTTCATGAAATCAAGGGATAATTATAAGAGGAGCAGCTTTGTTGCATCAAAAAAGGGGTCAAGGAAGTCTTTGCTTGTTGCACACATGATATCTTTAGATATTCATTTCATTTATGTATATATCAGCTTGTCTAAATCCATGTTTAGTATTTATTGACACTTTCAAACCTACTTTTCCTACATTTTGATGTTTCAATATCTTCATTTTCTAGGACAATCTTAAATCCATTGTTCTGAAATATTAATCATTATATCACAAGAATAAGTGTTTTGCTCTTAATCAAAACTTTCTATAGTGAAATTAGATGTTCAATGGACTTGTTTGTCATTATTTTATCTAGTTTTATTTTGATCTTCTTTATTCCTTTCATACTTATCAAAAACTTTACAAATTTTACGATTCAAAGTTTCAATATTTTAGAAAGTATAAGTTCCCACCATGTAGTCTAAGTTAAAATCTTGATTTTTTTAATTTATTTTGACATGTACATGTAGTTTGCTATGTGTTCTAATTGTTTTACCACAAGTGCATGATATAGTTTTAGTTAGTGTTGACGAGTACGGATTGATCTGATGAAGATTGTCAGTTAACTACTTACTACTCACAAACCTAACAATTTAGATCATCCATTATATATAAGGAAATAAACAAATAATAAATCTAAACACTAAAGCCAAGCAATGTTCAAGAACATATCAAACTATAAATTAACTAGATTCAAACTAGATTCCATAAGACTTTTACTATATTCAATTTTATCTTTGATTAAATGAATTATTCTAGTTTTTAGACTAGTAAAAGTTCCTAACTTAGATTATATTATCTCTCTAAACTTATAATCATATTCAAAGAATAATCAATTGAAATTCCTTCCAAATCTAAACAACCTAAGAAGGCTTTAGTTTATTTTATGAACTCTTTTGATAGGTTTTACGCTAACCTAGGAAGATCTTATGGCTTTCTCTCAAATAACTCACACTTAACCCTTTTTATTTATGTTGTGAACTAAACATACATCTCATCTCTCGAATCTCAATGCATGAATTAAATAATGAATCTTCTACTTTCGCTCCATCGATTTAATTAATATAAAAGCAAATATGGAGACATTATCTGTATGGCGAGACCTTTAAGGTGTTCACTGATCATAAAATCTTGAGATACTTGATGAGTCAGAAAGAACTGAATATGAGACAGAGGAGATAGATTGAATTATTGAAAGATTATGACTGTACAATTGAGTACCATCCTGGAAAAGCAAATGTGGTAGCTGATGCCTTGA
>JANIMX020000286.1:6243756-6254473 GCA_024582655.2 Erythroxylum kunthianum | reverse complement strand
TGCTCGGCGTGGTTCGGGGCGTGACATCTACTTCTTTTTGAGGTAATTCATGCCACTCACATTCCAGGCTAAGATCATAGGAATATGGGAGATGAAGTCCCCTTCTTTTTAGACTACGTTCCTATTTCCGTTTTGTAGAAGCTACTAACACCTTACTTGGGTTTGCATCTTCAAGTTCTTTCTTATTAGGGAGAGGAATTACTTCGAAAGGGGCATTTTGATTCAGGCCATCTTCTTTCTACTTAGCTATAGGGTTTCCAACTTGAGCATCTCCCTCAAGTAGATGTTATATTCCAATAGTTTGGGTAATATCAGTTCTTCTAAAAGGGCTTCCTCTTGACTAGCTAATGTAGTGTTCAAACCTATAGATAGTTCTTCACTAAAAATGATATCCATTATGGGGCTTTCATTTGGAAAGTCTCATGTGGATGTAATAAGAGCTTTAGAAGTCAAGCCTTTTTTCTATAAAGTTCTAATTATCATCTTGATTTTGATTATAAATAACATCTTAGTCTTGGAGTCCTACATAAAGACCTTATGAAATTTCTTACCTATTTCTTTCCATATCTTTTTCTCACCCATAGGGGAAGGCTTTCAATGATAGCTCATCATTATATGGTCTTGCTCCTCATTTTCATCTAATCTCATTATTGGAAGCTAGCCTAGGATTGGAGCTTGAAAGTCATCCTTAATGTAAATCCTACCAGAATTTTCATTTAAACATAAAGGTTTTCCATAAAATTGGCAATGTAGCTTAGTCCTTGGGTTGACCAATATTTAAGTGGAAGATTGTAGAACATAACTAATATTGGTAAGTGCTTCATCTTGACTCCTTTTAAATCTAATATAAGTCTCCACTTAATTAAGAACAATGGTTTACCAGAGACATGTCAGGGTCCCTCTTCAATGATTTTATAGACAAAGTTTTCACATGGAAGCTTGAATAGAAACACATCTTCCTTGTTACTAAGTACATCTTCTAAGCTATATTTGTCACAATAGTAGAATGCCCATTTGTGCACAATAAGGTATGCAAGTCTTTTGTCAACAAAAAAGTCAACCAAAGTACTGTTGTATTTTTTTCCTTGCTTTAAGATCTTTATAGGAGAATTTTTTCTGCTATTACGGTTGTCTGCATCCAAAGAAGGGATATATGTCAGCTTGTCTAGGGAGTACTCTTCCACCAACTGACTCCCAAGTTTTCTTAACAGGTGATACAGTTTAAAAAAAAAAGGGAAAAGAAGAAAAGGTGGTGGGCATTGAGGTATGGCAAAGGACAGTTTGTGAGTTAGATTCCCACAAGGTAAAATTAAGGCATTGAATAAGGGGAAGTTGTCATTTTGGAATAGGTAAAAGATCAAGTTGTCAGCCATGTGAACAACTTTTAGCAAGGCGAAGAACAGAGGTTTGGTTGGGTAAGGAACCCGACTAAAGAAACAGGCAAAAAAGTTTCATTGGTAACAGTAGTTAAAGGAAAAACTGAAGTAAACAAGGGACAATTAGTTAGCTTTGGAACAATTCTGTCTTTTTTACAAAATTATTAATTAATATTTTATACCACTAACCAAACTATTCGTCTAATAACAAATTCTAGATGCCCTTTAACCCAATTTCAATTAACTAAGCCAGTTACTGTCCTTAGGCAGGTGTGTCTTGTTTTAGATTTTGTTTATTCAGTAAATTTTGTTTTTGTTAAAAATGTAATTGACTTTAAAACTAATTTGCCCAATTCCTTACTAATCATCATTAAAGATGGGTCGTGGGTGAAGGATGGTTTTGTTTTGCTTTTTTTTTTTCAACAAGCTAATTTAACATGCTTGTTTTGAACCTTTGTTACTGCCTTGTATTATGCATCTAGACTATAATATTTGTCCCTTCTTTTTCATTGCATAAGTGTCAAAAAATATATATTTTTCAACTATTTGACAATAAGTTGTATTATACTGGGCATTGAAAGGCGTAAATCTGACTTGCTGATAAAACAAAACAATTGGTCTTTATCTATATATATATATATATAGACACCATCAAAACCCAGCCCAAAAGAGTTTACATGTGCCAAGAACATTTGACATGTAAGAACACAGAAGGAAAAAAGAAGACATACGACAAAGAAAAGCCTATTCACAAGTACATTTGCTTTAGCAAAATCTGATCCGAAAACAACCCAATTTCCTATAGGAAAATGTTAACGATATATAGTTGCAAAAGAATTCACAAAGAGAGAGTGGAGGAAAGAAGAGATTAAGAGGATAGAAGAGACAATATGTATAAACTTCAGTTATATGCCCAAGGGATTGCTTATAAATTTCCATTGTCTTCCAACGATGACTCGGAGGCAGAATCATCCAACGTTGATGTTGATACGGTATCACTATCAGAGGTTCCAGGTGCTTTTTCCTCAATTGGTTGTTTCATAAACCAATACATTATGCTCGCGGTGAGTGTAAGAATCATCTTCTGATTTACCTGAAGCAGGCATTTGCGTTTAGGTGCTTGAACAGAACAGAAACAATAATAAAATCTAGTAATGGAAACTAAAGTATCGTAGTAAACGATGCCTGATAGAGGCATTACAGTGTCAATCTTGTCTAGAAAGTAAATAATTATACTTGCAACTTTTTAAGCACCTCAGTTATGTCTTCAGGAAGTAAAAATATCGAACATCCCAACTTCCTCGCAATACTGATGATGTAGGATGCATTCATTTTTTTCTGTTCATCTGCATTGATTCCAAGTTGGCAAACACATATAATTTAGCTAGAAGTAAGTTTGGAAACATACTGTTTCGTACAGCATTTAGAAAAGGCGTACCAGTCACTCCTTTTGTGACAAGACTCCAATTTACTGCTCTGGGCTGAACAGCGCTAAGCAACTCAAGGAAAAAAATTCCATCCGACAATCTTTTATCCTGTAAAATTCCAATAAGAAATCACCAGGAACATCCATTATCATCAACTTTCATTTTTGTTTACCGTCGTCCTTGATAAAATCAAGTTTATCTGGAAGAATTGACTAAATTTCCCAATCATTACTGTTCTAGTCTTATTGGACAAACTAATCCGCAGCTTGAGTACAAATCGTCAGCTCAAACTCAATCAATATGCTTCGCAAACAATGTGCAAAAGCTCTCAGAAATCAATACGTTTCATATGTGCAAAAGCTCTCAGAAAGCATCTTCCATGATTAAACCTCAAAAAACTAAAGTCAAATTGGTCTTGGCTGCATCATATAATTGAGTAAGCCATAACTTTTACCTTGAAACTTTCCATACGACTCTGGCTTCCAGAGTTGTTCACTTTGGTATTAGCCCATTGTAAAATGTCAGCATCAGTAATTTCCTTTCCATGGGAATGAAATCTCAAGTTCTTCAGAAGTTGGAGAATGTTATATCTCATCAGCTGCCAGAGATAAGCTAAAAAGAATAGCAAAGATTAGTTTGAATCTAACAAGACTATCCAGCCGTGTACTGATGGAAGTCGAAGAACGTGAGTAAAGATTAGTTTGAATCTAACAAGACTACCCAACCATACACTGATGGAAGTTGAAGAACGTGAGTAAGATATCTGTAGTAAATAAATTACACCAAAGCTCAAGTAAACTTAATACTGACGTGGATCATACCTAATATCAACTTTTTATTTCCTTGTACGATGTCATTTCCAGCAACATTGACCAGGGAAAATTTTAGTTGTTTTCCAATTTTCACAACCTGGTTGCAGTTTTCTACTTTTCTGAATGGCAATTTGATAGGAGGTTTATTTGCAATCTTCCAATTAACAATTCCTGGTGAAATCTTGTCAAGTGTCTCAAGTAGAATCCACCTGGAAAGAACATATACATTAGTCAGATTGGAGTTGAATATTGAAGTAAGAACTATATCCAGATTTTTAAGAAAAAAATACATTGTGGACTTCCTATTCTGTTCTCATCACCATACTTGAATTGTTAACAAAGATATCAAGCCTGTGCCTTTGAATGGGATAGAACATGATAGACTAAATTTGTTGTTGAAAGGGTGTGCGCAAAGCGCCATAATTGATGGAGAGAATTTATTATGCTCTACTGACCCATTTCTGAGATCTTCAAAGACATTGTCAATACAGCTTGAGTTTCCGTAACTATTGATCCAAAATCGAAATGCCCTCTCTTCCCTGGAGATTTGTGCATCATCTGGCGAAATCTCAAGAAAAGATATCTGCTGTGTTTGAGTTGAAAGTCCATTCCTGCAGACACGAAATAGCAATCAGCTTCCCTGGTTCTGATTTTAGCACAAATACGTTACAATTTCAATTAGCATTTTGCTTGAGAAAAGTCCCACTCTCACCTATGCTGAAAAATATGTGCAACAAAGGCAAGGTTAAGGTTTGGAGAGCCCTCAACAATATCCTTGGCAGTTAAGTATCTCTTACAACCCATTCTGTCTGCATGTTCAAGTACTAACTTTGCCCTTTGTAAAGTATCTTTCACAGTCAATGAGGATGGATTACTATACTCGGGTGCAAGAACATTTAAAAGTTGAGCATAAGCTTCTGCATCCTGCAAGCAGAAGATTCTACAATTAAGTACCAACACATCATGATTTCAATTGATTATCATTAAAACCTTTGACAATCACCAACTCATAATTTCAAGACAATAATCATGCTACACAGTTTACGTAGAGAAGCAAAGCAAGACTGAAATGTAAATGAAGTAATCAGGGGAATGTTGCATCATGGTCATTTAGAATATTTAACTTGGATATACTCTACCTTCACATCAGAAGAGAAGTTTGTGACTATTTTCTTGTATCCTGATTTCTTCAACTGGAAGTTCATCCACCTCAATAAGATCTTCTCTGGAGGTAAGCTCAACAACTCTTCAACTTCCTGTTTATTTAGGAAGCACATTTAACTATCAAAGGTAAAATCCATAAAGTAGTCATTACAAAAATATTAAAATGGAAATAGACCAGAGGTAACACCTGACTATCAGAAACTAACTCCACCAGTTGAGGTGTTTTTTTCAAATTCAGGTCTGCCAAAAGTTGTATCTGAGCAAAATGGAAGAGAGAAGGTTAAACAATGTGCCCTACATAGTATAAACACTAACAGACGTTGCATTCCACCTTCATTTCCATAAAACTGAAGTCTCAGGGAAATTCAATGGTAAATAGAAATATAATTAATCTAATAATACTAAACAGCATTGCATGCTTCACAAGCCTCTCAAACAAACAAAATTTCAAGAAAAGTTATAACAATCTTACTTTAATGATTTGCGAAATTACTCCGAGCACAAGATGCCGCTGAAAGTGGAAGGGAAAAGACGTGAGTATTATTGAAAGCAATGGATGATTCATATATATAGAAAGAAAGGCCTGCGTATACCACATACCCTTCCTTCAATGAAGTCCTGAGTCCCAATATTGACTACAGTACATCCAATAGCCTTGGCAGAATTGAGACAGAGTGTATGGTTTTCATTTCTTTCCCATGGATTAAGCACTCTCTTAGTATTGATAGTCCTTTCATCAATTGTATCGGGAACTGCTACATTAATTAGTTTACTGCACCAGAAGAAAATATATATTTAAAATTTGCACCCAGCAACAACAATTAGAAAAATAAAAGACGGACCATGTTAAGAAGAAGAGTAAAGAATAATTACCAAAGGAGGACACCATCCTTTGCAATTTCAAAGAGATCATTAGTTGAAGGATCTATAGGGAGGTATCTCTTTAAGAAATCATCTTTTGCAAGGTAGTTGTTGATGTGGGCTACATAAGATGCTTTCTCAGATTCACTGATGGTATGAAGCAATGTAGTGGTTGCAGCTTTAAGAAATGCAGACGAGTTCTTGGCTGAACTACCTATCCTTGCACTCGCATGTCCTTGAAGTTTCAAGTATACCTGCAATCAACGATAGATTAACTTGAAACATCGACAATCATCTAAAAACAATAATATCTTCACTGATGCCTCTGACTAAATCATTTAATTTACCAGAAGGTTAAATCAAAGTAACATAAGAGTAAAAGCGAGAACACAGGATGTAATTTCTCCAAGTTGATCTCAAATCGAGTAAAAGATTGAAATCGAAAGACTGCAAAAAGGAGAGGAAGAAAATATATCAGACAAGTAGCCAGCAGAGAGAGAGTATATATTCAGACCTTCAAGAAGAACTCAAAATCAACCTCGTCGTCAAGGTTCTGATACGCGTCCTGAATAAGAGAAGCTCTCTCTTCTTCGGTCAGAATCTCGCCAACTACTTTCAACCTCGACATGCTCGAAGGCAGGTCCCTTAGCGTCAACTTTCCACTCTCTCTCCTAATGCTCATAAACTTGGTGAAGAAACCAGAACAAAAAGGCAGATCAAGAAAAAGAGGGGGAAAAAGAAAATGAAAAGAAGAAATTGTGTTAGAGGATACGTACATGGGACTTGAAGCTGCGAAGCTCGACCTGAGTGAACTGGTTCTGGAGCCATGGATCTGATACCAGGATGCCAACGTAACCTGACATAGTGAAATGATATTTGGAAAATCTGATTTAAAATCTTCTTAGTTTATATATGGAAGGTGTTGCTTTTAGCTTCCTGAAACTGTAAATAATTAAATTTGAGTTCTGCTCTCTCTTTCTTGAGTTGGGTAAGGGAAGGGAAGGGAAGGGAAGGAACAAGGAAGCCAAGGTGGGTGAAGTGGGAAGGCTAACGGTGCAGTGTGTGAGTGAGAGTGAGAGTCGAGCTGTCACAGCTCCAAATCAAAAGAATTCAAATTATGACAATTATGTCCCTGTCCCTCCCTCCTCTTCGGTCCACTCCGTTGGTGTGAATAGGGATTAGATTAGGAGGTGGCTCATAACAATGGGTGGCTGTGCGGGCCATTCTACTTCTTGGGGGAACCTACTCGTCGTTTTGTAGTATTTCTCCTGATGTCTGATAGCGTCGTTTTAACAGGACATTAGTAGAGAGAGAAAGAGGGTGATTGTGGCCATCATTGTCTAACTCTAACCTCACCCGAGCCGAGAAAGCTGGCCCGCTTTTGAAAAAGCAAAGACTTGATTACTTAACGGTCTTCTTTGACCACCTAAACAACTTTTAAATTGGATGATCCTAGCAGTTTAAACATCTTTCCACCTACAGCAGTATTATTCTGTAAGCGTAGCTTCTAGAGATCAATTTGGAGTTAAAACTTTGTTCAGTTGCAGGCCATCCAGCTCTTTATAATATGATGATTCCTAATATCTCTCATTTTACAAGCCTAAGTTTATTTCATCATTCATTTAGCCATTATTAAAAATCTTTCATAGATTAACTGTGTTCGTAACACAAGTCCTTGAGAATGGGCACCCAAGAAACAAGATGAGGGAAGACTAGAATATAATTACAAAAGAAAATGATACCTGATGCAGTCTTTAACTTGTTGAATCTTACTGTCATGCCTGCTCATTTTTTTGGACTAACCAGATCTCTAAGAAAACACAGTCGACAATACTGAAGGTTGCAAGAAAAAAGAGTTAGAATTATTATTCAGACGTTTGAAGTTATTCATATGAGAAATAATAATAAATAAATAAATAAAGAGTTTGTTTTTTAAGATATAATAATATTTTCTTGTATGTATCATAACGATGCACGTGTATCCTATAAAGTAAGATTATATGTTCTCTTAAAGGTTAAAAAGAATAATAATAAAAGCCAATAAAAACTAAAGGGTTGAAAATTAAAAAGGTGGGGAGAGTAGAAGTGGCAGTGGGTTATGAAAAGAAAAAAGAAAGAAGCATGTGACGGAGGGACCAGGCGGGGAGACATGGAAACTAAAAGGAGTGTTTATGATAAGATAGGATGGATTGGTGATACAAAGGTTACCTTCTTATTCATTTAATATTTAATAGCAGCCAGCTCTTGTCACCCATAATCCTTCTACGTACATTCTTTCCAGTTAAAACTAACTCTTTCTTTGAGCAATTTTTTTAAAGATCAACTATTTTATTTTACATGCAAACACACTTGGGGTTCATCCAAGACCATTCACAATATAACAAACTCAAACTCAGTCTCTCCATTTTACGATATTCAAATGAAGGTTATCCAAGACAATTCACAATACCAACTTCATTAATCAGACTAGTAGGTTACCTTTATGTTTCTTTTTTTTTTTAAATATACATTAACTCAATTATCAAAAGAGAGAATCAGTCTCCTTTATAAAATTTTCACCAACTTTTAATCAGAAAAGCTAATAGGAGTACTGGTGTGGGTAATTCAATGTTTTCTTAAAAGAGAGGCAATGGAGAACACAATGAAGTAGAATAGACTAGCAGGAGCATGAGAAGACAACATGGGTGAGGGTGAGCAGAAGAGAAACCAGACAACTCGTGGTGTTAAATCCAAGTTGGTGGGTGGGAGTGGGAGTATTACTATTACGCGTATACGATTTGCTTTACCAAAAAGGGCCAGAGGGGCTTGTGGGGTGAGGATGGGAAAATAATTGGGGCAATATTTAGCAATCTTTGCTGTGTTTGCTTCTACTCCTTACAAAAACGCGAATCATTAGCAGGGTCAACATCGGTCCCAATTCCCACATGACAATCTACTCTTCTTAACTGGAACAAAAACAAATCTTCATCATTATGCAATAAAGGGATGATTCCAGCAGCACATAATTTATCAATGACGGCATAATTGAAATCCAATTAAACAAATTCCACCTCACAGGTTAATAAGAATGTGAAACTCATTTCATGGACTTGATGCAACCTTTTTGTAGGTTTGAAGATATCACTAAAACAATTCCAGAAATGACAAGTGATTGATTCTACTGCAAGCATGGCTACATAATTTTTTCTCCAGGTAGTACTTTCACTTACTTCCATCAGTGCACCACGGTCAAAATTTGGGTCGGAAGTGTTGCTTCAATTATCTCAAGAAGAAAATCCTAGAATGCTATTTCCTGAAGAACATGAAGCGTCTTTTGGTGAACCTGGATGCAGGAAATTTTAGTTAAGATGAGCTAGTCATTACAATTAAACTGACTAACTTTTGCACAGAAAAAAGATCCCAATTTGAAGAAAAGGTAAATGAAATCCCCATGTGAAGTGTTCAAATAACCATACAAGCACAAATACCATCCAACTCCCAACCCAGTGACCAACATATGCACTCCAGAGTATAAACCCAAAAACAATGGTGAAAGAATTTACCCATTCTAGATGTTGTGCTGTAATCCCAGAGATATTTCCCGAGTATATGCCACCTAAAACCTACCAAGTCCAAGTATATTGATATCAGCCATAAACAATGCAAAAAGTTGATTTTGATAACTAAAAACTCAACAATCATTAGTTTGACGTTGGAGAATTATAGCATTTTAGAGACAGGTAATACCTTTGTGACAGTCTCAAGAAAGATTCCAGGTCGCACTGGAAGTGGTTTTCTTCCAGTGATACTCCCCTGTTAGTTTATAGTAATAACATCAATAATACAATGGACACCAGAAAAATTGAAGAATTAGAGGAGTCCAAGATTCTAGTAATGTTAAACAGCATTCAAAAACACCTGCGATTAAGATAACACAGATGAAAATAAGCAATTAAGTGAGCCCAAGCATACCCTTCCTGCAATTCCACCATAAAATCTTTCACCACTAGTGTCTTCTTTGACACTGGTAGGATCTTCAGCACCTTCATCTTTTCCTAACATGACATTTTTTATCATATCCTGGACAGTCTTCCCAGGTTTCAATGCTACCAGTTTGGTTAAGAAATTTACCTGTGTTGGGAAGTTATTAGAAGCACTGATTATTAGAAACAAAAGATGCAATCAACATCAAGCAGCAATGTTCAGAGTGCAAAACAGAAAATGGTCATGACATCAAATTTAGGCCAACAGAAACAGCCAGTTCTGTGGACGTGTAATACAAACAATAAAACAAGGAAAAGTGAACACCTCAGATTCCGGTAGTGTGCTAAAACCACGATCATTTCTTTCATCAAGAATTCCACCTCCCATCATGTTCCTGGCTTCCTCTCTAATTAAAACAAGCCTTGCTAGTAGTTTTCGATCTGGAACAACAGGTCGAGTTTCCATAGCCTGGCGGAGAAATAAATGAAAGTAGAATTAATTAAGGTTTGAGGAAAAGCTAACTTCAATATAAAAGAACCACTTTATGTAACCGAATTCAGGCTATCAAAACTGGAGCCTCAAATGCAACCGTGCTCATGGATAAAGAGATCTGGTGGAACCACATGACTCAGCCAGCTCTATAACGAGCAAGCCAAGCCAGGCTAGATGCCAATGACACAAGGACCCTCGCATATTCAACCACAACACATGCATTTGAGAGTGAAAGTATATATGATGAAATATGACAACACGGACCATTTGCCGCTTGAATTCCTATCCAATCGAATGTTCCGGAATGCTTCAATTGAAAATAATATGTATGATAATTACCTCTAATAAATCATCTGCCTGGTTAGCAATATCATTCAGATTTGTCCCAGGAATATGAACTTTTGTGCCATCTTTACTCTCAAAGACACCACCACCAGCAGCAACTCTCCGTAGTAGTTCGTGTCTGCTGTCTTTCTCGGGCGTTCTACACAATAAGCCAATCACTTGAACCTAGAATTGAAAGAAATCAGCACTTTAGTGCCTTGAAATACATAAACCCAACTCTTGCGTTGAAAGAAGAATAAACAGCCTCTGAGAAGGCTCTTACTTGAGGGGGGCACTT
>JANIMX020000286.1:6174456-6191315 GCA_024582655.2 Erythroxylum kunthianum | reverse complement strand
TATTAAATAAAAATTAATAATAATAAAAATTAATAATCATCACACTAATAAAATTAATAATAATAAGTAAATTAATTATATAATAACAAGAATGATAATAACTATAATAATAATAATATAAAAATAAAAATATTTATTTTTATTTTTTTTTATTTTATTCCAAATTTATATTTTCAAATCAGACATAATAATTCTTTAGCAGTAAACCAAACAAAGTAATACCTATTACATTATATTTATCGTCTTTTCTATTACTAATAATAACTATTCTATTTCATTCTATTCCGACCTCTCAACTAAACAGGCCGTTAGGGTTTTTATCGCCGCTGGGTTCTTAATTCGCTTCAAAGATCAACAGTCGGTGAGCTCCGTTCCAAGCTTTACTCTCCAGGTTTAATCGGGTTTAATCGGTGAGCAAAGGCAATGAATGGTACTGGAGCGTCAGATCTCTTTGCGCGTAGATTTTTGTGAAAGGGTTAATCTCAGCCAAGGATTTTGCTGTGGTGAGATCATTTGCTTCGCTCGCTCTCTCTCTCTCTCTCGTTGTCTCTCTTGTTTCTGACGTTAAACCACCGATCGGCCAGTGACCGTTTCCTTCTCTCTCATCGTCTCTCTCTCTCTCTCTCCAGGTTTGGCTCTCCTCTTTCCTTCACTCGTTTTATCGTTAATCTTCTTTTATTACCTGACCGATGTGTTTCATTTCTCTGTAAATTGGGGATTTCGATTTTTGGGTGATTGTGCGTTCAAATATCCGATCCAATCTTTTTTTTTTCCAATTTTATTGGACTAATATGGGGCCAGTGAGTTAATGAAGAAGTCTAAAGGAGAAATTGTCGATATTTGTTAAATTCGTGTTTTTAAGTTTCAAATTTGGTGAAACATTTCGAGTGCATCGTCCCTGTTGCCTTTTACGTCGATTACATATTCTTCTCTGTGATGGAGGAGTGTCAATGCCCAGAAATGTGAAGATAGAAGTAAGCTATAAGCTATGCAATGTTTAAGTTCGGTTTGATCAGGTATTAATATAATCAAAAGCTGGGATCAAATTAGTTTCATAAATTACTCTCACAGGAGTCGCTTGAATTTGAACCATTGGCAAAGAACATCTTAGAATTCTGTATGCATCACTTGAGGAATGAAAGTGACAGCGAAGAATGCGACTTTCTGATACATGAGTGAGAAGTCATTGGCGAAATTGTGTCCTGTTGTGACATTTTTGTTTCATTTTACTACTTGTCTCCAATTTTGACTTCACTATTGTATACCTTTATTTTATCATTTCTTTACTGGCCATTCGACTCGTCCATTTTTAAATTATGGATTTTCTTGTGCAGAAGAAGCAAAGACAAAGATAATGGGGTTGCCCAGTGGCTCAGGAGACTTGTCATCAGAGATGGAGGTGGATGCTTATAGGCGCCTTTTCCCTCTACAATTTTATGAAAAACATCTCTCACTCTCCATCCGTCCTGATGCCAGGCCACTTGGCAAAGCAAGAGATACTACCTTAGCCCTTGGTGTGTTAAAAACCTTATTTTGTTTGTTGATTTTGAACTTCTATAACTTCCCATAGACATATTTATATTCTTTTCTAATTTTTGTAGGGGCTGTTGGATCTGTTGATGGTTCAGCTTTAGCAAAAATTGGTTCAACTGTTAGTGTTTGACCTATCTCTCTTTTCCATCCACACGCACACCCACAAGCATGTTTATATAAGCACAAAGTGTGCTCAATCGTGTCCTGTCATATATATTTTGTGTTGGTTTATGAAACAAATCCAAAATTTTTAGTTCATTTGTTGTGCAGACCATGCTGGCTGCTATAAAGATGGAGGTCATGACCCCTTATACGGAATCACCAGATGAGGGCTCTATAGGTCAATTATCATGGGTTTTATCTTTATTTTATTTCCATTTATTACTTATATATGCATATTGTGTTGCCTTTGTGCATAATTATGGGATTTTAACACATGAATCTTGCTATTTTTAGCTATTGATTTTCACATGCCTCCAATTTGTTCTCCGATAATTAGGCCCGGTAGGCCTGCTGAGGCAACACCAGTTCTGTCGAAGCAATTATCAGATACAATATTAAGGCAAGTGAAGGTTTTCTTTTGATAATTGTAGTTGTTCAGATTCTTTTCTAATGTGATGCTTTCTTGGACTTTTTACATCTACTATTTGATTTCTCTATTTGTGAATGGCACTGATTAGGTTTTTGTACTTTTCCCTTAATTCTAGAAACATGTTTGTTTTAAATCAGATGCATGTATCACTTACTAATGAAAGGTATTTTGTGTCAATTTTTAAGAATTTGATTGGATATCATACCAGTAAGAGAGAGGTTCAAGGTAATTGATAATAAACAGTTATTAAACTAGTGAGTAAAAATAAGAAAATTTATAAATAATATTTTATTTAATTACAATGAAGAAATAATACTGAAAAGTTATCTAAAATCAGTAACTTTCATTGAAATTGAAAGTAATACAAATACTTTAAAATAAACCCAATTTGTTTTGCGCATAACCAAGACATATCTCAGATCTTGAAGTTGTAGCCACTGTTTGTGAGGCTACATTATGGACCTAAATATGTGCCTTCATCTTGTTTAAGGTTTTGCTTGTTCTTTCTTAAGTTCCGTAGTTCCTTACTGTGACAAAAGCTCCTTGAGTTGCAGCATTCCAAAACCGTAATTCATTGTTCTAGTGTCTCATTTATTCTTTATTATGTATTCTATTTGGGGTATATCCATGATGGTAGGAGATCTGACCATTGTGATAAATTTTGAGTGATCACATCTTCTTTTCCTTTTAGTTGGTTTCCTTCAATTAAAATTGTTGAGCTAATGTGGCGATGACTTCTGATGCGTTCATAAGTAGATCCGTTGCTTAAGTAATTTTTTTAACAGAATTTCATTATAAGCATACTGCTTAACTAAGTCATTGAAATCTCACGTCTGCTTTCTATTCTTTCTAATGTTGAACAGTTTTTATTCAAAATGGTGCCTTCCTATCCATGTTTGGCTTCTGTTTTATAACAATTACTTATGTTTGTTAACACAGTTCTGGGATGATTAATTTGAAGGAGCTGTGTTTAATACATGGGAAAGCTGCTTGGATGGCTTACCTGGTAAGTGTCACAATCTCTGCAACTATCTTAACATCTTTCTTTCAAAGCAATATTCATTGTTGAATTAGTTTTTCTTTTTTTTCCTTCTATGTGATGTCCACTATAATAAAAATAATGGGCACTGACCTATGAACAGTTCCATGTAAGGACTAATGGTAGCAATTTCCTCCTGCTGAAAACATGGAATAATTTTAATTTGTATACTATTTTTATGTACCTTCCATTCTCTCTCCTATCAAAAAGATTGGAAAAATCTTGAACATTATTTTATGTGATATTTTTATTTTCCCCAGTGAAAAATGTTCATTAGTTTTTTTTATCTTCTCATGGTTATGAAATCATTTGATAGGTATTGTAGTTTTCCCTGAATAGGATGATTCTAAATCAGCCCTTGCTGACCCCTAATTTTTGTAAGAAAGTTACTTGAGACAATTTTCAAGAATTTTTCTTCTTTGGATGACAAATAAACATGAACTGTTTGTGTCTGCAGGACATCTACTGCTTGGATGCTGACGGTGCTCTCTTTGATGCTGCATTACTTTCTGCAGTTGCTGCCTTCTCTCATTGTAAGATTGCATCCTTTTTGGTGATTGGAATCAAGTGTTCTCTGTTGGAACATGTGATCACAAACCAAACAAGTGCGGTAGAGAAAGTGTACTTGCTTAAATATCATCCACCTGTGGTTCTTGCTATATTTCTATCAGTTATTTGTGGTGAAGGAAACTAGTGTTTCATGTATTATGATAATTGGTTGTAATTCTCATGTTAGAATTAATAGTTTAGATTATTAGTATATCATGTCTAGATTTAGAGCTTAATATTTCAATGTTCCATCAACATTAGATGCTTATACCTATGAGGATGTTAAAACCAATTCACACTTGGAAGAATAGAATAATTCTATGAGTTCCCCCTTCCAATACCGACCCCTTAAAGTAGCTTTGTTTCATTCAAGTAAACTGAATGCATGACCACGTTGGGTTCTCTTTTCCTGGTTAAATTTCATGTCCCTGTACTTGCTATATACTTCTCTCAGGCATTTGTTCTTAACTAAATTAAATAGATTCTGAAAATTGTATTAATTGATCAGTATTCTGATGTCAGAACTAATAGTTAAATTTATATTAGGTATACAGTGTCATTCAGTGTTTCACCGACATTACGTTCTCGTACCTTTGAGGATGTGGAAACCAACTCTATTTTATGTGTTTTTAACCCATTCCTTAGGAGATTGGACTTAGCTCATAACATGCCCCTCTAATTGTTACCAGCATAGTTATCTAGAACTTGCATGTCTTGCAGTGCAAATTCCCACAGTTTCATTGACTGATAATGGGAAAATAGTAGTCTTGTTGGATGAAGATGAGAGCAGGACGCTGGGGAAGGAACCAGTTAACTCGGGGAAGAAGAAGCTCACTCTCAACAATATACCTTTTTCCTTGACATGTATACTTTACAAAAATTACATCTTGGCAGACCCCACTGCAGAGGAAGAATCCATTATGGAAACTCTTGCAACTGTGGTTTTGGATTCATCCGCCAGACTTGTGTCTTTTTACAAGCCAGGTGGACCAGGTCTTGCCTATATGTCAGCTATTCAGGTTAGCTTTTCTTTTTTCGTTGGTAACATAAACAAAAAGAAGTCTTGGCATTTAAACTGAGTTCATTTCTTAAAGGTGACTTTTGTGTTGGACAGGAAATTAGGTGTTTGAACTGTTTTTCAATCTTAATTTCAAAGACTTTTGCTCCACACTAAAATAGATTTTATTTTTCTCTTCTACTTTTTCGATTTGTCAATATTTTTGCAATGATTATCTACCTACTGTCAGCTTGCCAAGGAGATGATATATTAAAGAGCTCGATTCATGATAAATCTCAATGAGTACATATTTCATTGTCTTCTGCATGAATTAATCTGCACACACTCCTTTGAACAGTTAAATGTATTTGTCTGAATAATGATGATCACTATATCAGAGAAGGTACGTTATGGTTGCAGGATTGTGTTGCATTAACAAGGAAAAGAGTGAAGGAACTTCAGAAGATTCTAGATGAGGCTGTTTCGGGTATGGAGGTTGACTAAGAGCTAGTTATGTCCCAAATGACGAAACTAGTAATCTTAAAAAAGGAAATTGGTGAATTTTAGTCATACCAATTAAAGAGCGATTGTGTTCCATTTTCTTCTATCTTTTGACAATTGTTTTAGATTAATGTGGATTTATAGCAATTTCCACGTTTATTAAAGACCGTGCCTTTTTCATACACTTTAGCGATGAGTTTATACTTGGCCCGTGTGGGCTTTTCCTCTTCTTTTTGTAATAATGGGACTTGTTATACCAATTTTGAAGTGCCTACAAAAGTTATTCTTTACTTTAAGCTCATCTTCATCTTAGCCTTGCATGAGTGTCTATGTTACTACACAATTGTTTGAATTAGAGAAGCAATTCTCCTCTAAGCAGTCATGGAACAAGTGTAAAAGGTTGGTTATCTTACAAAGTTGTTCTTTAGTTAATTTTATCCTTGCTTTCAAAGCAAGTATATGTCTGGTGGTGAAAATGACACCAAGGAGCCCTAAGTTCATGGTGACCTGGTAAACTATTTATATTTTATGCTATTGAAAGAGGTGAAAAAGGTTCTGAATCTTGGATTTTTGTTATCTCCTGCTAAGAAAATGTTGACCCATAATAACTTATCCTATAGTTTTAATTTTAGGAATCAGATTATAGGGAAGTCTTATCACATCCCAATTCTTCTCTCTCCTTCAAACCTAAATCAAAACTGAGGCAAAAAAGTCATTCTTATCATAATTCATTCACTACCTACTTTGCCGCATGTCTTACTCCACTTCTTGCTCTCTTTTGGTATTCTTCTATTCTCAATGTATAGCTCCAAGTTCTCCATTTTCATCTCTGCTTTCACTGCTCTCATTTTATTTTATTACTTTTCCACAGAGCTTTACTAACTTTGGAAGTCCTATAGTATTTGATCAGTCTCCTATATTCAATAAGGATGTCAACAACTCCTATAGTATTTGATCACTCTCCTATTTTGGTAATTGGTTTGTCACGAGTATTGTTTGGTCTTGGACATGATACCTTCCTATCACGCTGTTGAATGACAATGACAAACATATTTCAACAGTCAGAGAGTTTAGTGGTTTAACGCTCTACAGAATTGATGACACAACCAATTCTTTGTAACTTACTACAAAGAGAGAACAATGTGCAGTTCTGTAACCACAAAAAATGATTCCAAAACTTTTTTGACCAAATATAGAGAATTATTCCCAGAATCATCTCAAAAAATCTGAATGCAAATTCCTCCACTCCACTACACCAAGGGCTTAGTGTAGTGATTATTAAACTTTTGGTTAGAAAAACAAATGATGTTAAAAGAAGGAACACACAGGCTGCGGCAGTTGTGTTCAATAATTAAATGCGACTAGAATCCCTTCCAAAAATAAAACGCCTTAGCCAGTCTGATACCACCAATGCCCTTGTGCGCCAGCTCACTTGCTTGCTGAATCACAAGAAATCAGAACAAGAAAAAGAGTGAGTCCCCAGTTATATTTGCAGAGTTTAGGTAGCTATAGAGACATTTACCTTGCATATACGGAATACCAAAGCCATTGAGTGCTGTGACCAATCGAAACCCAATCACCAGGAAGTTCAGCTGCTGTTTGCTCTCCTCCCAGTGGAGCAAATTGCCCCAAATGCTTGTACCTGTATCACAAATTACCATCATACGAAATAAAAAGCGTCTTCCTCAGATATAAATAGAATGGTGTCTGGCACTGAGAATCTTAAGAACAAGCATGGAGAGGTGAATATTTAAATAATCAAAGCATGTTAGTCATGTGGGAAGAACAAGGTTTTGAAAGGAGATGAGATGGAGTATGTAGGAACCGTTGATCATTGGACGACATTACTGATCCATAAAATCTCATAATCAAATACCTAAATGGATGAAATCTATGTCGACCCTCTGTCCTGAACCTCAGAGGACCTTCAGGATTCTTTTCAGCTTCTTCCATACGGTTGAAGCAATTAGCAAGGTAGGTGCCTTGCTGCGCTGCAACCTAAAGCAGGGAACACATAAAATGCTCAACTTATTCAAAGATGCCTTCAAAAAAATATGTAGAATAGTACAGTAAAAGATAAATAGGACACCTGTGCTGTTGCAGGAAGATTCTTCATCTTAGAATCCACTTCAGAGAGAATCTTCTCAAACTCTTCAATGTCAATTTCAGAGGACTCCTTTCTATCATGCCTTCGGGCTTCCTTCAAGAGATCAACAATATTCCTCATTTTCTTGTTCTTTAAATAAAGTTCGACCTGAGGGTATCTTTCACAGACGTCATCAATGACCTCTTGAAACTTTTTAACAGTGAGCGTTCCAGAGTTGTCCTTGTCCGCCTTCCTAAATATCGCAGCAATATCTTCCTACAAACAGTAACCACATTCAGAGAGGAAAAGACTGTATCAGGAGCTGAAATTGTTTTAAGCTTGCCGGTTTAGAAAAATATACCTACATACAGAAGAACTTACCAATCAGAGTAATAGGGATATACATTGTTTTAGCGACAGAAATAGCAAGCTTAATGAGCAACATGAAATAGTAATAATTCTTAATAGCAATGGAAATCTAAGAAACAAGTGATAAAGAAAAATGCATAAGTTGAACATAGGTACCATGACCCGGCGCTGGTTGATTGTCGCGCAATCTCCAAGTGCATATACGTCACTGCAACCCTCAACACGCAGCCATTCATCAGTTGCCAAAGCACGCCGGTTACTCTGTGTAGGAAATGATACTTTTCTTAAGATCCAATAATGAATATCTTCTTCGGATTTAGGAAATTAACATAAAGGAAAGAAACTGGAAGTAGATGGCATAATTATATAGAAACAACAGACCTGACCAACTTGCTTCATAAAGTCCCTAATCACGGGATTGGTTCCAATTCCAGTTGACCAAACAACCATGCCGTATGGGACATTTGTGGTTTGCCCATTGCCTCTTACTTTAGTAGAAATTTCTTTGTCAGATACTTTTACCACCATGTTCCCTAGTTTCACATCAATTCCATCTCTTTGGAACTTATTTTCTGCGAATTCTGTGATTCTTTTGTCAAACCTGCGTATTAATTAATTCTCTCTAGCATGAGAAGCTCACACCAATAGAAGGTTTCACGATACATCCAAGTAAAATCACATTTGAAATTTTGATAACAATAGACCGCAGGAAGTCGATCAACCACAAATTTGATCATTTATGGCCATCAATGTCTACAGAATTGCATTCACATCTTAATGAAATAATCTTGTGAAATCCATACATATTATTAAGCTAAATGGGAAAGCCTGTGATGCTCAGAGTTCAATGCTTACATGTTCAATATGTGATCTGCTGCCTCCAGAAGTGTTATTTTCACGAAATCTTTGGCCTTGGGGTATAATTTGATTAAATCCTCATTCACAAAATCATGTAGCTCTGCAGCAAACTCGACACCTGTTGGTCCACCACCCACAACCACAAAGTGAAGAATCCGTTTCCTCTCTTCATCAGTCAAATTTGGTAGGCTTGCTTTCTCAAAGTTATCAATAACATTCCTGCGGATTGCTTGCGCATCTTCAACTTCCTGTATGAAAAATTCTATTTTCTTCAAGATACTAGACCCATATGAGTTTGAATTACACGATCCTAAAATCGAAATTAATAACGTCTATGGATATTTTGTGTGTCAACTTTCGTGTATGTCATTGCGGGGTTGTTTTCTGTAGGATGTAAAACTTTATAAGAGGAAGCAGTCACCTTCAAGAAATTGCAATGCTCCACAACACCAGGTGTATTGAATGTGTTAGGACGTGCTCCCATGGCTATAACAAGGTAGTCGTATTCCACAACGAATTCTTCCTTCCCATTCGAATTGGTGTTTTGAGTAGATCGACAATAAACTTTCTTGCTGTCTGCATCAATTTTATAACATTCAGCTTCACAGAAACCAACGTCAACATTTTTCTGCAAAATAAGAAATAAAAGCATGTTACTACATAGATTTTAGAAAACACAAGAATCAGGCTTTGTAGAACCTTGTAGTAATCATCTGTTACGTCCTACGCTTCTCCTTACCTTCTTGACAATGTTGCGTATGGGTTCAACAATGCTGCGAGCTTCAACAGTACCGCTTGTGACACTCGGCAACAAGGGAGTGAAAGCAAAATAGTTTCGAGGGGATATAACCTGAACATCATAAGATGGGTTGTCCAGTTTCTTCAGGTAACTGGTCCCTGCCCATCCAGTTCCCAGTACCACCACTTTCTTCTTCTTTGACAAGGCTTCAGGTTGTGATGCAATAGAATATACGTTTCCATCCGCATAAGCCACAAGACCACCGCCGCTTCAAATACACAACAACAACAAAATAATAAAAACTCACTTATTTAATCGATGATTGAACTAGAAAGTAAAAAACAAAGATCTTCCTATATAATATATATCAATGTATGCATGTATATAAAGTCTATAAAGCCAATGGTGATTTCATTCGAACCTAAGAATTGTATCGCTACATCATCAAATAAAAATTTACCAACAGATCGCTGATGGAAACTTATTAGTGCAAAAAAAAAAATATCAACCTAGTATTGAAAGAATCCAAGATACTAATATATTGCTCTCAGGAACATCCAAGATTCTCGGAAACCAAACAGAACACACGGAAATATGTATTTTAACATGAAAACGCTGTCACTTCATGCAAGTAAGAGCTCCAAAAACTAGGGTAAAAAAAAACATAAACCCAATTGTCCATAAGCACAGGAAACAGCAACCTACGTAAAAAAGAAAGGGAGAGAGAGCGAGATGAATTAAATGGAACAAACAGTACCCTATGGTGAAGACGAGAATAAGCTTAGAAAGAGAAGGATGGTCATGGAAGGCTCGAGAAGCTTTCTGGTGCAACCTCAAGCCTCTCATTGTCTCTAGGTCTTGAACCACAAACACGGTTAAACTATTTGGAAGATACTGTGGATCTAAATTTAAAATATTACTTGAGAGAGAGAGTCCAACATTTTTATAAAAAAAAAACATGTGACTAAAATTCTATGGCATATACCCAAATTAATATTATATACATATACACAAAGATATTCAATTTTTAACTATTTTGGAAAACAATTTTACTTGATTTACGAGTTTCCAAAATTAGAAGATTAAATTTAAAAAAAGTATGAAATGACAAAAAAGGTGTAGGATCTAACTTAGTTGAATTTTAAAAGGAAATAAAGTTTAATTTACTCTTTCATTTTTATTCAATTTTTTACTACTTTAGAAAACATTATTACTTGATTTATGAGTTTTCAAAATTAGACCCACTGAAATTAAAAGTTTATAACTTTTGAGGTTGTTGCTTACATTTCTTGATGATTTTATGTGTTTTGCTTTGATAGAATAACATTAAAAGCCAAACATTGTGATACAAGCTAATTGAATGTAATTAAATAGTCTAAATATCACTTTATATTTTAGAGAATTTTGGGGATTGTGTTCATTGCAAATAGTCATAATCAAATGCTATTTACCAATAAAAGTTGATCATATATAGGTAATAAAAAACTTAATTGATGTTAAATATTAATTATTTTTATATTATTTTCTTGTTATAGGTTAGTCATTAAATATATGGATAGTAAAAGTTAATTCTTTTATAGTCGGACAAAGGATAATGAACATATTTTTGTTAATGTAAATGTTGGATTCCTTTGATGACTTCTTAGATAGATGATAATTATATCATATGATGTTTTATGGCCAATCTAACTATAAGGTAGAAGTTATAGGTGGTGACTCCTTTTGAATCAAATCAAACTACCTTATGCTTACGTTAAATAATCATGTCAAGGAGCTTATTTCCTAGCTTAATCGCCATATCATCAAGCATCTCTTGAAAAACTTTTTTTTCCCTCCAAAATGTTCCTACTCTCTTTTTCCCTAAGACAATCAAAATAGATTCACCATGTTGTTTTTGCCCCTTCTATTTGATTTCCACCTAGTTATTGCTTGTAAGTTAGAGAACTATATCTCTGGACTCTCTTCTTTTTATTGTTCTCTTTTAGCTATTGTTTTAGAAGTCCATTCTTCTCTTGTATTGCTAGTTTTGGCGTACATTCTTCCTTGGTAATTATCATAGTGTCTTTGTGTCCTTCTTCGTCTTTGATTCCTGAATTCTGCCTCCTAAAACTTGGCTCGAGTACTATTTTTAGTCACCATTTTCTTGCTCTCCAAACTGTGAAGGGGTTGTTATGTCTCTTCACACTTAATTCTCACCTTATTCATTTCCTACTATTAAAGGAAACTAACATTTGAACATTTTATCTCTAAAAGTTATACATAACTTATTTGGGCATGCCAGCTACAAAAAAGTGGTTTAGCTTTAACCCTTTCCTCCAATGAGTTTCCCCCTTTTCCCTCTTCCTCTCCATCACCTTATGCTCCTCTCAACCTCTGTTCAAGCTCTATGAAAGATGATGCTTCTTCTTCAACTCAAAAGAGCTGGAAACAGGTTCTTGAGGACTCATTTGACCTCTCCTTGCACATTTGTCCACACAGGATGGGCAGAGTTACTTGAAGAAGAAAAGATTGCATTAAGAAGTTACTTAACTAAAGTTGAGGATCATATTTCCCTTATCAAGCAAAGGTTTAGAACAAATTGGTTAAAGGATGGTGATATATGTAATAAATTCTTTTTCAATTCAATTATAGCTAGGAAAAATTCTAACAACATTTGCTTTATTGTCTATCAAAATGGTATTTTAATCATTAGTCAAAAAGACCACTTGGATGAAGCTGTGACATTTTTTAAAAACTCTATTGGTTCTTTCTCTTCTAGTTCCTCTTCATTGGAGCTATTAAGAGGCTTTATAAATGCTCGGATTGGTCAGGACGATACTCATGCTTGTTAAATAATTTAATGAATATGAAATAAAGCAAGTGGTTTTCTAGATTAATGGTAAGATGCCCCAGGTCCAAATAGTCTAAATAGGTTTTTCTTATATAAAGCCTGGCAACAGGTGGGCTCTGTGGTGAAACAAGTTATGAAGTTTAATATAGGGAGCCTTTTAAAAGAGAAAAATAAATAAAAATTATATCTTGCTCCTAATATCTCTTATTCCTCTTCTTTTGGTGATTTCAGACCTATTGTAGTAACTTTCTTCATAGGATCATTCCAAAATCTTGACAAATAGTAACTTTCTTTATAGGATCATTGTCAATATCCTTATTGCTCAAAAGCTTTTGAAAAGCTTTTCTACAAAAAAATTCCTATCAGATATATGCTATCAAAGTGGACTTCAATAAATCTTTTGATAACATAAGTTGGGAATTTATTCTCAACTTGCTTAAGATACTTGGTTTCCCACTCATTTTCAGGAATTGGGAGGCAGCGTACATCTCCTCTACTTCTTATAGTGTGTTGGTTAATAGAGTTCCTTCAAAACTCTTCAAAGGTTTTAGGGGTATTAAACAATGAGATCCACTTTCTTTATTTATTCATACTTAATATGAAAGATTTAACCTTGCTCTTGAAACATAACATCAGAGGAAATGGAAACTTTAAGTGTCATAGTAAGTGTAAAAGGATTAAACTAACTAGCTTATGTTTTGCAGACAACTTGTTGCCTTTTTTTCAAGGCTGAAATCAAATCCATTCAAATCCTAATGAAGTCTATAAGGAAGTTTAAGAAGTTGTTTGACCTAGACATAAACTACATCAAAAGCCACATTATTGTTGCTTCTAGTGCATTGCATTATATTAAGAGACTTAAGACATTGACTAGCATGGCTATTAAACCTCCCCCTCTAATGTGTTTGGGCTTGCCATTGGTGAAAATGAGGTTGTAATTTAAAGAATTCTTACCTTTGGTGGACAAAAATCAAAAAAGGATTGGGAGTTAGACTAGTAAGGAACTTTCTATCCGAGGTAAACTTCAACTTATCAAGTTCATCTTGAATTTTATGCACATTTGTTAGAGTGCTCATATGTTATTATCTAAAGGACTTATAAAGATGATTGAGGGTTTAATGAGGAAGTTCTTATGGGATAAAAGTAATGGGAATAAGTGTAATGAAAAAGTCAAGTGCTCAGAGGTATGCAAACCTATAGATGAAGGTGGCCTTAAGATTACTTTATAAATATCACCAACAAGGTGTTAATGACTAAAAGGGTATGGATAGTTCTTGTTGATAAGGAATCCTTATGGATAAGATGAATTTATGGTTTTATATTAAAAGGTGATAGTATTTTCTCCCTTATTAATAGCGACTCTCATTTTTGGTTTATCAAACAACTACTTAAGCTAAGGAGTTTAATTGAGCTAATTGTGGGATGGAGAATTGGTGACGGTACTTTACCTTTCTTGTTGTATGATAATTGGATGGGAAATGGGCCACTAATATAGCAATGCACAAGCTACCAAGCTCTATTTCATATTCCATCTCAAGACAAGGTATGTTTGTGGGTTAAGGATGGCCATTTGTGTAACTACTCAAAAGAATTGAGCCATTTGATCCCATCTTATTCTCCTAATGTTAAGGCTAGCGATTACTATATATGCAGAAATAATATAAATGGGAAATTCATAACTAAGGCTTGTTGGGATTGGATAAGGCCTAGAGGACTAATGGTAGAATGGTACAAGCATATTTGGAATAGGAACCTTATGCTAAGGGACTCCTTTCTCTTATGGTTGGTTGTTAAGAATAGACTCAGCTTAATAGAAAGATTACAATTTTTATAGCTACAAGATAGTTTCATCTTGTGTGGATTGGGAGCCGAAACCATACCACCCTTATTATTTGAGTGTAGCTACTCCGTGGCAATATGGAATTATGTCAGAGTACATATGAATTGGGTCCCTAATAGAGTATACTTCTTGGAAATTATTCAATGGTTTCTAGACAAACATAGTATCCATTCTAGTGGTGATATAGTAACCTTCCTTATTAGACTTGCTACCTACCTACGTGCAATTGAAACAAAAGAAAGGGTGGACATTTTAAGAAATAGGAGTCACATAATGAATTTGTTTTAAATCTAACTACAGCTTCTATAAGAGAACAACTGATGATATGTAAAGACTCAAGAAAGTTGAGTGGACGAATCAAGTGCACATGGATATTAGAGTAACAAGATTCCATGTTCACATGCAAATCCATTTTCAAAGCTACAAAAGGCCTAAGTTACTCATTCAAAAGAAGATGGAATCTGAAATATTGTGTCAGCTTATTTCTAGCAGACTTAAGTGATGATAGGTTGTAAAAGTTTGACATTTCTTTTTGTCATATCTTGTATTTGTACAACTCTATATTGATACTTTGTTGTTGCTCTTATAAGGCATATAAATGAATTCAGTTCAATATTTTAAAACAAAAATCCATTGACAATAATTAAACACTATATTTTAATAAGCTGGATGAAATTGAAAGAAGCACTCATGGTCCAGGGGAAATAAAGGAAATGAATTAAACATCATTATCATGCATGCATTAGCTCAATTTATGAAGTTAAAATAGAGGAATACTCAAGCTAAGGGCTGTGAGAATCTAGATGCATGCTGCATTCTCCTCCATGGTCCCATAGATGCTACTTCACTGAAACTTGAGCTTCTCTGGGGAAGGGTGAAGTTATCTAGCTCTGGTTGAAGGTGAGATAAAGTTTTTCATGTCTCCTACATGTCATTTTAAAGCTATATACACTTGCTTGCTTGAATGTATTACATCCCGTATTTGATGATAATTAGTTTAATGGCTATTGAAGAATTGTTATCCTTTGCCTAGCAATTGTAACTCCCTTTAATGTCCTTTAACAATTTTAATGTTCAGACATATGGTTATTTTTTATTAATGCAACTCATGTTATTATTAATGGATTATTTAAAAAAAATCCATAAAAAGTTAGAGGTGGTAGTGGACTTGGTCAAACTTAGGTCCATGAGGCTCAAGGTTAACTTGAAAATAAAATAAGGTTTTAGACTTAGCCTAAAGCCTGATTTGTCCTAATAATCATGGTTCGAGTTTGATTTGATCAAAATTTGGGCAACCAAGTTCAAAAATTATATAAAATTTTATTTTTAATTTATAAAAAATGATGTTATTTTAATTAAAACCTAATTGTACTTCCTTCATTGCTTGTTAGGACTAGATGCGCTTAAAAGAAAAGTAAAGTCATAGTAGGATAGTATAATGTTATTATGAAATTCATGTTTTTAATTTATGATATTATTATCATTTATATTTTTTTCCTTCAGTTTAACTTACTTCTTAGGGATTCCACTCGTTGCCTTTTCTAATGGAGATGAACGAACCTATTCGAATGGAGAAAGTATAGGCACATAGAAATATTTTGGGATTGGCCCTTAAGGAGAAGATGTGTTAGCTTTAGGAAGAACATATCTAAAGGATAGGTTCAATCCCTTTTTAATACAAGAAAGGTGGATTTGAACTCAGAAAGTTGAAAAAAATCAATTTATCATCATCATCTAAAAAAGAGGAAAATCTTGCCCCCGATACATCATCATCTGAAATATTATGGTGAGAGGTGTTGTTCTCAATGTGGTGTGTGTTTATGCACCTCAAGTAGGTTTGGACGAACAACTTAAACATTAATTCTGAGAAGAGTTCAATGAGGTGATTCAGCAGATCCCCCTGGACGAGAAAGTTATTCTAAGAGGAGACTTTAATGGTTATATAGGGTCAATCTCGAACGAGTATCCATAAACTCATGGGACTACTTTTTTGGACCTAGCAGTAGCGTACGAGTTAATGATAGATAATTCTTTTTTAAAGAAAAATGTGGAGAACCTAGTGAATTTTAAGGGCAGAATCGTGAAAACTCAAATTGAATACTTTCTTGTAAGACGGAATGATCGACCTAGGTGCAAGGAATGTAAAGTGATACCAAAATCTTGCTTGTCAACTCAACATAGACTGTTAGTTTTAGATTTTATAATCAAGGGATGGAGGAAGAAGAGAAGTCTTAAGATGTGTACCAGAGTAAGATGATAGAATCTAAAAGGGGACACGGTGAAACAACTTAGGGATATAGTAATATACATAGATGAATAGAAATTGAAAGGAGATGTTAACCATATGTGGGAAAGAGTAGCAATTCTTTTAAGGAATACAACTAAAGAGATCTTGGGAGTTTCTAAAGGGCCTAGGGGTAGTAAGATGGTAGTGGAATAAAAATGTACAAGAAAAGGTTAAGATAAAGAAGGAGACCTATAAAGCTCTATTGGATATTACCATAGAGGTAGAGAGATTAGCAAATAGAGAAAGGTACAAGCTAGAAAAGAAAGAGAAGAAGAAGACAATCTCAGTAGTTAAAAGCAGAGCTTACGAGAATTTGTACTGAAGATTGGATACTAAAGAGGGAAAGAAGGACATTTTAAAGTTAGAAAAAGTTAGGGAACAGAAAATGAGAGATTTAGATCAAGTTTGTTGTATAAAAGATGAAGTAAGACAGGTACTAGTGGTTGAAAATAAAGTCAAGAGAAGATGGCAGAGGTACTTGTAGAGCCTTTTAATGAAGGCATCTATGACAACATCTCTTCAGGTTATCTTAGCAAGTTTGAATACTAGTTGTCACGCCCCAGACCACGCCGAGCACGCGACAACCGCCGCATACCCGAGCTAAGGACACACATGGCACCCTTAAACCGAGTATGCAAG
>JANIMX020000286.1:5713516-5726981 GCA_024582655.2 Erythroxylum kunthianum | reverse complement strand
AGGCTGCGTACTACTAGACCTCCCCAGACCCTGCGCAGAAGCGGGATTTTCACTGGGTGTTGTTGTTGTATTTAAATGGTATGAAGCTATGAGATCTAAAATGAAATCTTGGTAGTTTTGGCTTTCACAAATATTTTCGTTGTGCCTTGGCGACTCCAAAATCGGTGGAACAACTGTCTTATTCTTTCTCAACAAATGCGGTTCATGATCTCCCACATATACATGGAAGGCAATCATTGTTACTTGATATGGTTAGACCTGATTTTGTTAAAAATAGACTCGGTCAACCAAATTTTAGATTATGTTGACTTATCATGGGTTTGGTTTATGCCCCCCATGTTACACTGTTATTTTCACATTTTCTTAATAATATTAATGTATGTTGCAAATGAATGGTAGGTACTGAGGTGCCAACCTTATTGGGATGTTTTTTCCTATGGTGATGCTATTGCATACCTACGCTTTTATAAAAAAAAGTGTAAATTTTGGTGGATGGATATGATATAATTGTACCTGTTGGATACAAGTAAGTTTTTAAGAAAAAACTGACATAAATGATAATGTACCCACATATAAAGCAAGGTTATTGGCCAAAAGTTAAAAACAAAAATAAAGAGTTGATTTTGATGAAATCTCTTACTAGTAGTCTTGTTTAAGTCCATATGAATCATATTGGTTATAGCCACATGCCATAATTTTGAAATTTGGAAAATGAATTTAGAACATTTCTCAATGGAAATTTGCTTGAGGATGTATATATGAAACAACCTAAATATTTTAAATTCAAAAGGTGTCTTAATCAAGGAATCAAGTTACAAAAGTCTATTTATGAACTTAAGTAAACATCATAAAATTGGAACATTTGCTTCCATGAGTCAATCAAAGAGTTTAACTTTATAAAAAATGTGAATAAATTTTGTGTCTATAAGAATGTTAGTGGAAGTGTAATTATCTTCCTAGAATTATATTTGATGACATATTGCTAACTAGAAACGATATCTTAATACTTTAATTTATAAACATTTGATTTTTCAAAAATTTATCCATATATGATATAAGAGAAGAAGCCTATATTATGAGAATAAAGATCTATAATTTAATAGATCAAAGAGGTTGCTTAGTATATCCTAATTTATGCACTAAACAAAGCGCTAAAGAGGTTTATCATGAGAATTTCAAAAGAGGATTCCTACCCAAATCACATGAGATTTTTTTTTCCGAAAAGTATATGTAAAAAAATATAGGAAAAGAGTGATAAAATATATTATATTCTATATGCATTAGCTATTAGATCAAACATGTATATGATGCTAGGTACAAGATCAAATATTTCTTATACTTTGAGCATAATAAGCATATTTTAAACTAATCCTAATGATGGTCGTTGAACAATTGTGAAAATTATATTAAAGTACTTGAAAAAAACTAAAGATGTTTTCTTGATCAATGGAAGAGCTGAATTAAGAGTTCAAGATTACTCAGATATTAATTTTTAGTTTGATCACAATGATAACATATCAGAGTCTACGTACATCTTTACTCCAAATGGTGGTGCAGTAAGTTAGAAGGTATCCAAACAACCAATCATTGTTGATTTTACAACCGAAACAAAGTATATTTCAATGTTTGAGGTGACAAATGAAGTTATTTGGATCAAGAAATTTATTACTAAACTAGGTTTGGTTCCTATCATTAATAGTATTAACTGTTACAACATCAACACTACTTCATAGATAAAAGGAACCAAGGTCTCGTCAATACTCTAAGCATATACTTAGGAGGTTTTACTTAAATTAGGGAGATGGAGCGAAAAATAGAGTGAATGCCTATTGAAAAGGATCTTGTATATTCTCTCATTAAGTTGTCTCAAAAGATACATGATAGACATATGTATATATATGATATTCGACACATAAGCAACTGACTTTAGTGCGAATAAAAGATTGTTAGTTTATGCCTTTAATGTATGATATTATTAATTTATTCAATGCCTAGTACTAAGATAAAATTAATAAAATAATTACTGTATAATTAAAATTATGATGAGATCATAATTATGAAATTCAAGTTACATGTATGTATTATTCCTAAGTTGTTACTAACTATAGTTTCATTAAGATGTGATATTGATGTAATGATAAAACTAACATATCTTCTATTTCTTTCTTTTTGAGAAAATAATTGATGTTATAAAAACAAATGTGTGAATTCTTATTAATAATAACTTCACTGAACTGGTCCAATTATGAAGATTCTAAATGAAATATTACTCGTGTGTCTATAAATATCCTTGTTATGATAGTTATATAATTGATTCTTAAATTTGAGATTATCAAAGCATTTTATTATAGAATTACTATATTTTGATGTTATTTATGGCCTATTCTATACGAAAGCAGCTTACTCAATAGTATTTGGATATAGTATGAATTGTACAACTATAATTGAGAAAGTCAAAAAAGGATTTGTCATCCTAAAGTAATTAAGGAGAATAATATGTTATTTTTTATTAATAATGATTTGTTAATTTTTTAGTTAGGGTGAATTGAATTTTGAAATTTTGATTTTTAAGTCTCAATTATAAATTAATTAGTAATTAACAAGAATAAACATGGTTGGATTTAAATATTGTAGGTATTGATATTCATATGTTATGTCCAATTAGAATATTGAAAAATGAAATGATTAAATTATACGTTATACCTATAGATAAATAGGTTAAGTTAAACTAATTTGACATTTCTAATATTTAGGTACTCTTTCTTTATCTATAATTATAAATTGTTTAATTAGAGAATTAATATTAAATTAAAAGGAGTTTTTAATTATAATTTTTAATTTAAAATTCTAATACTTATCAATATTTTAAAAGACTAATGAATCAAAGAGAGAAAATGAATTAAGATTAAGTTAGACATAACTATAAAGTCTAAAAAATTTCAAGAATTAAATATTCGGTATTTAATTTTATTAAAATATATTATAATCATAATTAGAATTAAACTTCAATAATAGTTTAAAATTTAATTTTAATTAAACTTTAAAAGAAATCTGAATCTTTTTCTATAAAGGGAAGATACTAAAAGAGTTAACTATCATGTTAATTCTTTTTAAAAATTTTGAAAATTTTAATTCTCTAAATAATCTTAGAAGTTGAACAGTTGTGATTGACGATTTTTTGCAAAATACCCAACTAAAGTTTATTTTTAACCATTTACTTTCGTGATTATTATTTTAAATTATTTGACTAAAAGAACTTTCTAGAAATTAAAAAATAATTTAATTCCCCAACAGCTATAACAGCTTCTGATTCTTTAGATTCCTTAGTTCTTCTTGAAAATCTTCATGATCTGTCCTCGACATTGAAATATATTATAGTAAAGCCAGTGTCTGACTTTCCAATAAAATTCACGTTGTCATAGCTCAGAAAGCGGTAGTCAACATCAAACCTGTTGGGACAATCTTCACAGATTTGCTTGGCTGCATCTTGGATACAATTCAATCACTCTTTGCTGCTTACATCTCCTCTGCACTGCGATAGACCATAGATTTTATCTTTCCCTTTACCATATGAGCTAACAGCAAAACCAATAAGTGCAGTTACGTTACGTAAACCAGTAATTTCAACAACCTATCGATGTTTGCTGATATCTGGCTATTGCTACTTATTTCTGTGACTTCATTGCAAAAATGTCCTGCGGGATCCGCAACAGTGGCTCACAGGAACAGCAAGAGTAACAAATTCTACAGCATGCTCATGTTTTGCTTTGAAGTTCAACTGAAGCTCAATCAGTTCAGGCCTTCCCACTTAAAAATGTATGTGGGCAAGTGATAAGGAGTTGCCACTACTGACCATTCATAATTGATTTGATTGGTTACCACCATAAAGCATACACCATCCATTGTTCCTTATCTGTGTTAAATCAGTGTTGGTTCCGTTGAGATAAATGATTGACCTGTGAATCACCAAGTCAATTAGGACCAATAGCGGCTATAGTTCTCTCGTCTCTTGGTCATTATTAAACAAACAGGAGGTTAGTGCCTGACAACGCCTTTCAGTCAGATGGGATTCGAGTAATTTATCACCACACAACCACATTGAAATATTAGGTGTTTGTCCAATGATCTACTCTATAAAGGATATCTACTTGGTTATGGATTGCTTATTGCAAGTGTTTGAATTACTGTACCATCGTTGAACTGGCGGTCATCAGCAACTTTCTTTGCCAACCTAAGCCTCTAAACATTACTCTTGTAGAAGGTTTTAAATTGCGGACTGCTGATTTATATTGCGATCGCAACAAATTACGATAAATCATGATAATGGTTTGGATCTAACCGCAATGCTGCTGCCACAATTATAGTTTAAAACCAGCTAAAGTAAGAAAACAGGATTTGCAGGGCGAATCTTATTATGCTTATCCTACCACTTTCGGATTGATCCTTAGGATGGAACTTGGATTTTAAGCCAGATTTATGCTAATCCTGTTTCACCCTCGAATAGAATGTCATAATACGTCAGTTAATCAACTAATACTCAGCATAGGGTAATATGTGTATCTCAAATACTTTCTGAAAAAATATTACCCAAAGAAAAACATTTCATTCACTCTTCTCCTTCCCGTTACAGAGAAATGAGAATTATTTAGGCCATGAGATACAGGGTCTATGGATAAACTATTGCCATTGAAGTACCAAGTACGGAAGGATTGGAATCAAGAGGGAAGAAGAAGGGGTACAGCTCATATCGGACATAACAATTGCTGTACAGAGCCCTGCAGCCCTTCCTGTTGTTGCAGAAGTTGGGGAAATTGCCCACTGCAATGGCTAGGCACTGAGCACAGTCTATTGCAGCCAAGTCTCTTGTGCACTGCACCAAAGCATAAAGTGTCACAAGAGGTGACAACTTAGTCTCCCCATTCCCAATCGCTTTCTTTGAAACAACAGCCTGTGATCTGATCTTATCCATCAGATCGCCAAGTTTTTTGTTGAAATCTTCTGGTTCAGTAACATTCTCGACGTTAAAGTAAAAAATAGCATAAGAAGTGTCGAGTTTGCCTATGAAATCCTCTACGTTGTACCTTAAAAAGCAGTAGTCATACCAAATCCTTGCATCAGCTTGGTTGGGACAGAGTTGCCTGACTTGCTTAGCTGCATCCTGAAGACAAGTAGAACACTCTTGGCTATTCACATCACCTCTGCACTGAGCCAATCCGTATACTACATCTGGGCCTTTGCCAAGGGAGGTAGCTTCGTAACCAGATGAAGCAGTTTTGGAGACGAGTTCAGTCAGCAACCTATCTAGATTGGCCGATACAGGGCTCTTGCTACCAATATTACTGCTTTCATTGCATTGCTTTCCTAAAGGATCAGCAGCCTTGCAGCTGTAGAGAAACAGCAGAAGAAGTAGGCTCGTGCTTGAGAAAGTCATGGTTCGTCTTCAAAAGCCACACCACTCAGTCATCTTATTCCCATCATTAGTGGGCTAATTCGGGGATGTGGTCACAGCCCAGCAGAAATTGTAGACTCGCTTGCTTACAGAGACACTTTTGACTTGAAAAGTCAAAATGTTGAGGTGTTTCCACCTTCCATTAACTCTTTGACTAACGTAGCTAATAGAGAAATGAATGCTTTTTCTCAGCAGATAATGGATAAACTTTAGTTTGGTTGATCATTTCTTTTGTTTTCCTTTGAAGAACATATTTCTCTGGTTACATTAACTTGCTTTCCTTATCAACTCCATCGATTTGACAACATGATTGATAGGGAAAAAGGAGCTAACACAATAACAACACCTAAAACTAATTCCAAGAATTCTTTTCCCATTTGATTGAACAAGGGAAGCAAATAATAAAACAATCCAACAAACTACAAATAATCACACCAATCATACAAATAAGAATACGACAATTTTAACGTGAAAAACTCCTTCAATTTGAAGGATAAAAACTACGGAACCACTCTCCAGTCCAAATCAAAAGGCTCCACTATAATCAACAATGTTTACAGCAGCTACACAAGCCAAAACAAGTGCTACAAACACTAATAAACACAACCACAACACCCATAAATAAGATTAACAAGTTAAGGGAAAAGAAAATAAACAAAGGGTTTCGGTTCTTCCAACAAAAGATGACCTTCCCGACCTCAAAAGTTGATCCCCTCTAACCAGAATAAACTTCCAAATGTCCTTCACCTGCTGACCAAACCTCAGTTCAATCGGACCATGGAAACCCTTCCAAACGAGGAGAACAATTAGACCCATCACTGCTGAAACCATACCCAGACAGCTTCTGTTCTCGACCCAATAACTCACAAAACAACCGTCCAAATCCAATCTCCACCGTTCACTTTCAAGAACACACAGAGATGAACATGTCCTCAAACAATCATGATGATCAAACCACAAAAACGCCTTCAAAACTTGACTAGAAGATGTTGGACGAGTTGAACCCAAGTGCAGAAAATATTCTCTTTTGATTTCTTTAATGGCTCCACAACAAATGAGACACTCTCACTCTCCCTCTTATGTGATTGCTGGAACATTATTTATAAGCCCTAATGGGCTTAGTAAATGGATCTCTTACTAACTTGAGGTTTCTCCACATAGGAAGGGACCCAATAGCCCAACAATTCGGATCATTCTTCCTCAACTCCTAATTTCTCTTTTTCTTCAAACGATTTTAGTCCCCCTTGATTTATCTTCTTATCTTCAAACAATTTCAGACATCCCTAATTGTTTCTTTTTCTCCCATACATCGTTTCTAATGTTAGAAACAACTCGCATGCTCTTTGAATTTTTGGGAACCAATAAGTCAACAATTCATCGTGGTAGGTCAATTGTTTTGTCTGGCTAGCCTTTTATGTTTATTATATGATGTGGTTGTCCCCTATTTGTTATTGATTTGAATCATTTGCTGGATTGTTTATGTTTATTGTATGATGTGGTCCCCTATGCTTGATGAGGTGTTCTATATATGTTGCAGTTCCCTATGCGTAGATTTATTTGTCAAGACTGGATGTTGGCAGTGAATGTGTTAGTAACAAAGTTCTCTATATTAAAAAAGATGGTACTTGACGTTGAAGTCATGAGATGTTCTTTTCGTGGGGACATGATCTTTTTAATCTCTAGTTGGATTATGATACAACCAAGACTTAGCTAAACATAAGTTAATTAGGTAGGTAAAAATATCATTAATTATAACAAGATTAGCTTAATCACATCCTTATCAAGATACATTGATAATTATCTCTTAATAAACCAAAAATTATATTTGTATTATTGTTTATATTTGACCAGGGAATATATTGTTCATGTTAAGCTAGTATTTTCATTTACTTCATTTTCCTTTTCATCTTTTTGACCATTCAATGGAGGAAGTATTTAAAACCCAACGATTGAATTCTAAAAGATAGATATTATTATTAAAGAACTGGACTATTATCCTAATTCATATGCTTGGTTAATATCAAATGTTGGCTATTGTTATAATACATTGATTGAAAGAACTGAACTTATTTGACGCCAAAAGAGCGAGGTTTTGTCAAATTTGATCATGTAAAAAATTAATAGGGGAGTACAAAAATATTATTATCATGTAAGAGCAATATTCCATTTTAATAATACTTAAATTACCTTTTTCTTAATTATGAGTTTGTTAGTAAGTCAATAGTAGAAAGAAGAGGATGTCCTTTCCATATCAAAAGTTGGATATAAGTCAAAATTAAAAGTGTATGTAAAAACATTGTTTAAGGTGTTCTAGTTACATGATTCTCACACTTGCATATTAAATTATTTCTTAAACTTCTGATTTAGTAATTAATGAAAAGATTAGATAATAGATTAACGTTGAGCAATTGAGCCCATCATGTGATAAATGTTGGTGAGCAAATTGTGCTTGCCATGTTTTAAAGAACTTATCTTTTTCTTGATTTGTTATTAACACTAGCAAATATATCTTTAGTTTTACTTATGAAATCTTAAAACATACTCTTAACTTGAAACAAACCATACTCATGTAATTTTTTTGATGCTTTCATTTATGATTCATAATTGTGGGGATTATTTTATCAATTTAAAAATCTTTAGGTGCTTATGTTATCCTCTAATTGTAAGTTGGTACTTCAAGCTTTCATAATTTTGCATGTTATAAACTTGATAATTTCATTTAAATGTAGGCTTTTTAAAGATACACTTGCCTTTATATATTTGTTTGCAAGTGATACTACATGCACAATATAGAACTTTTGTAAATAAGCTTAAATATTGATTAAACAAAAATATGTTGAAGAATTAGAATTACAACATGTAGTTGTCTGTAAAAGGTAATGATGTAATTATTAGTTTCTTAAATTCTATTGACAAATTTTATTTCCCCTTTATTGTGAGCAGGTGTATGATGACCTAATTTGAAAGTATAAGGTTGTTTTATGGTGGAAAGTTCATAGTAGAACTAGAATTGAAATATGTTGACAAGTACTTTTGATAAAGTAAACCTTGATTATGTTAGCTACAGACAAATATGTGAGATGGGAAAAGAGTTAGGATACCTTCAAATGCATAAGGCCTATTACAGGGTACTTAGTTTTCAATTTAGTGAGTCACTGAGATTGATTAAATCAAATGAAAGTTGTTTAAGGCTCATTAATCTAATGAAAATCCACAAAATGATTGATGTTTATGTAACTCATATGTTAGAAACCACATCATTTGTAGTTGAGATATTGCCTATATCTGGAAGAGAGAATGAAGATAGCGAGGGTGAAGAGGAAAATTAAAGAGTTAGTTAAGGAGTTGGTTTAGGAGTTGACGAAGTATTTAGTGAAGGAGTTGATGAAGAGCTGGATCATCATGACCATGAAGGGAGTTTTTATACAAGTTGAGATTCCTGATGACAATCAACTAGTTGAAATTAAGTTGACTGATTTTGGTAGTTTTATTGATAGTGATGAATATCCAAGCAGAGAAGAGCCCAGTGAACCATTGCGAAGACCTAGTAATAGTATTAGGCATAATTCATCCGATGTAGGAGCATATTGGAGATTGGGGGATAAAGTTTGGATCAGCAAAAGAATATAGAGATTCTGTTGTGGATTATGTAGTAAGGACATGATACAATGTGAAGTTTAAAAAAAGTGAAAGTCATAGGATTAAAGTTAGATGTATCGAGGGATGTCCGTAGGAGTTGTATGTTGGATGTGCCAAGAATGAACGGTGCTTAAAAGTGAAGACATACAATCCTAAGCATAGTTGTTTTACGACCAACAAACCTAAATTGATTTCAACTAAGTTCTTGATGAGACATTTTAGGGAAAGAATACTTGAGAAGTATAGTATCTCGACGAAGAAGATGGTTGAAGAATGCAGAGAAAGGCTCAATTTATTTGTCAACTCAAGTGTGTGTAGAGCAGCAAAGAGGAGATTGAGAAAAGAAAAGGCAACTGATTATGTGAATGAATATGCCAAGCTGACCAGGAATAAAGAAACTGGTTTGTTATAGGTATGCAAAATTAAGTTTCTACATAACATCGACAACAATATTTGTGACATTTATTCATTTATTCATACATCTTTATCTCTTTTGTGTAGTTCAAAAGATTGTACATTTGCTTTGATGCCATTAAAAGAGAATGGAGGCATTTTAGGCCAATTTTTGAAATTGATGGCTTCTTTTTGAAGACAGAATTACAAGGCCAGTTATTTAGTGCAGTTGGGAGGGATGGTGATGGAGGGATGTATCCATTGGCTTGAGCTATTGTCGAGGTAGAGAACACTAATTTTTTGACATGGTTTATGAGTCTGCTAGCATCGGACTTAGAATTAGATAGTGGTGAAGGACTTGCAATTATATTAGATATGCAAAAGGTATGTTATTCTTCATTGATTAATAGTTTATTGTTGTACAAATTTTATATTAACTTAAAATATTTTTTATTGTTATAGGGATTGATTAGGGCTGTGGAAGAGACATTATCATATGCCACTCATCAAATGTGTGCTAGGCACATATACCATAATTGGCATATGAATTGGAAGGGAAAGGATTTGCAGAAGCAGTTTTGGAATTGTGCATGATCAACTTACATTGAAGATTTTAACGAGCAACTGAAAAGACTGGATAAAATCAAGCTTGGATATGCATCATCATTGCTTGAATATCCTAAGGAGAGATGAGCAAGATGTTACCAATCATTTGAATCGAAATGTCCAGTTGTTAACAACAATATGAGTGAAACTTTTAAAGGATGGATCTTACTAACAAGAGATAGGCCAGTTATCAACATGCTTGAAATCATTATAATCATGGAGATGAAGAAGCAAGCAGATATGAGAGAATTTGTTCATGGTTGGAAGTCAGATGTGGCACCCAAGATTATGAAGAAATTGGAGAAGAATAAGAAAGACGTAATGCAGTTGAGAATAGTTTGGAATGGTGATAGAGCATATGAAGTTTCCAAAGGTGATCGCAAGCATATTGTAAGGATTGGTAGACACCAATCATGTAGTTGTGAAGTATGGGAGCTTTATGGATATCCTTGTAAGCATGCTATAAGTGTTGTTCACCATTCTAAGCAACGGTCGGAGGCATTTATGGATGATTGTAACAAAAAGCCCTAATTTCTGGCATTGTATGACCATGTGTTGCAACCTATTAGAGGTCCAATTTTCTGGCATATTATTGATGCATAAGTAATAAACCCCCAGCTAAAAGAGTTATGCTAGGAAGACCTAAAACAACTAGAAGGAGAGGAGTAAATGAGCCTATTAAGTTAAAAAAATCAAAATAAATTGACTCAAAAGGGTCAAGTACAAAAATGCCAGAAAATGTAGCAATTATGGCCACAATGCCAGAAAATGTAAGAATGAAGGCTCAACTTAACATGCTCAACAATCTCCACATGAATAAAAAATTATTTGATTACAATGTATCGCTTCATATATCTAATGATCATTTATGACGTTCTTTGATTATCAAACTAACAATGATATTCATGTCATATTTATTAGGTCATCTTCGAGGTTTCTTCACAAGTTGAACATATTATTGTAGCAAGTCAACAAAGCAATATTGTGATTATATGACCATTTATCACATTATTGATTACTTTCACAATAAATATTGTTAATGACATGTCTGTTTCTAAGTTGCTAACTTTTCTCATAGTACTAAACGAAAGTTTGGAGAAGTTGATCCACATTCATTCAAGTTGTCTTTTAAACCAAGAGGTCTAAGGTTCAAAGGACAACCTAACATAACTTCCCAACAGTTTCAAACTGAAGCAATGAGGAGGAGATCATCAATGAATCAACCAGTATACATGATCAACCTTCTCAGTCAAATGCAAATGAGGGAAGCAATATGGTTGATTCCCAAACTTTACATTAGTAGTGTCTATGTGTTGTTGGAACTTTAGTTAATACATCCAATCACTTTTGTATATAGACGGATATATCCAATCACTTTTATATATAGACGAATTATGATATAATCACTTTTGTATATATTGCTCCAATTATTTATTGTTATATAATCACTTTTGTATATACTTCTCCAATTATTTATTGTGATATAATCACTTTTGTATATACTTGTTGATGGTTTTTTACTACTATTAATTAGGCATCTTCATGAATAACAAAACAATAAAGACAAAGCATAATGCACAATATATTAAAACTTGGTTGAAATGATGATTTTTCATTCTTCATAATTCAAGCTTTAAACAAAATACTATAATTTAGTTCCACTTGCCCACAACAAACCATATTATAACACTCACCATAAGTACAAAAACCCCTATTATGATAATCACTAAAATAAATTTAAACTTAATTTTCTCTTTTGTCAATAAAACAATGTCTTCTTTTATTAGCTTTATTTGCTCCTCAATTTCCAACATTGTATGTGATTCAATTGTGGTTCATTAAGCCTCCTTTTTCAACATACCTACTTCTTTCTTCAATTTATGAATTACTTCAATGACTCTCTCACTAAATTTGTCATCGTACCACTAAAAAAAATTATATCTTTCAACCTGAAAGAAAATTAATAATTAACAAGAAAAATATTAAACATATAAATATAAACAAATCTACCTTATCGAAATATAAACTTACAGGATATTTGGGACATCCATAAAATCTTCTTTCTGGGTTATTATCACTCCATGAAGTTCTTAACGGGACTTTTAAACCACAATAACACGCCAAATAATTGTTATTTGAATTTAATATAGTATTAGTTGAAGACGTCGCGTCCATAGCTTTGGGCAATCGCTGCAAAATTATATTAATACTTTTAGTTCTCCTAATCAACTAATCTTGAAACGTTAACTCACAGGACAAAAAGGAGTTATTCACTTCATTTCTTTATATCATATGCCATACATCAAGTGTGTCATTATAAATGGGAAACGTTCTTGAATTTAGTTTGAAATTTGACATTCGCAAGACTCCTTATTTAAGGTTCCCAATTCAACAACACTCATAGCTAGTCTGTCCCTAACTTAGTAGTTGAGGATGAAAAAACAATTGGAATCCTATCAGTAGCAAAGGTCTCACAATTATAATATGCAACTTTCTAGGGTGTTTCCCCAACTTAGCAGTTGAGGATGAGATTATATAGCTAAAACATAGATCAGGTCCATTCAACAACAAAACTTACCTAGAAATTCTCAAATACAACACCTCAACAATTCCATAGCACAAACTGATATGCTTTACTTCAAATCACCCCAAGGCTACATTTCTTCTATTGCTAGTAATAAATATAAACTAAGAAGTAAGGATAGAATTGCATTTACCCACAATCAACTCCATATGTGTGCCATGCAATTCAAAACTAGAGACTAACAATCATTTGTTTTTTAACTTCACCTTCAACTCACAGTTTTGATAACTTATGTTGGTCCTTTATAACTCACATTACAATGAAACACAATGGACGACTATAGTGGAATGGATACAAAAGGTACATCACCAATCAAAATGAGATAAAATCATGTTTAAGATAGAACTCAAATTCTTTACTTATGGCATTTGATTCGAAAGAAATTCTATGATCTTAAAAAATGAGCATAGATACATCAAGATTGCAAGCCAAAAACTAATGCAATAGATAGAAAAATTATGCCAGAAAATGGAGTAGCAAATTAACTTAGCACCAGTATAGCAACAATGTGAAATCTTGAGTAAGTCCCCTTATTGCGAGGGCTTCATCCTTTTGTACTTAGCTTAGAACTTGAAGTTAAATTTTTGCTGTTAGCTAACTTCATTAGTCTTCTTTGCTTCAAAGCTTATCTTAAATTTGTATCCATCTCATGCGACTTTATTTTATTAATCCATTTTTAACTTTAGAAAAAGAAAAATAAACAAGAAATTAGCAAGCAAAGCAAAACTTCACCATGAACTTAAAATTAGAAATTGTTTAATTTTCAAAAACCAAGAAGTCAACAACCCGGTCTC